>KN172089.1:5514-17027 GCA_000757755.1 Steinernema glaseri
GGGCACGGTCTTCACGCCCGGCTACCCCAACGCTCCTATGAAGCACGTCTCCTGCCGCTGGAACTTCAACGCGGGCATTGGCTTCCGCTACCTACTACAACTTGAGTTCTTGGGAGGCGAGAATGTGAGTTTGAACAAGGGAGTAGGATCCACTTTATTCCAATCTTGCAGGGCTTCTACGAGCACTCGTTCCTCGCGCGATTCATCGTTTCTTCCCCTTCAAACGGCGCGCGAGAGGCCTGCTTCCCGGATCTGGCGATCGTGGACGGAAACGCGGACGAGGCGGTCACCGTGGACCGCTACTTCTGCTCCAACCGGACGAGCTTCGTCTCCTCCACCGACGTCTCCACACTGGTCTACTCGGACCAAACCCTCCAGTTCCTCGTGAAGAACAACATCAGCCACGTGTACAACAGCTCCGCCACCTACCGGCCCTTCCACGTCAAGTACACAAGGGTAAACTCCTCCTTCTATTTAGAACCTATCATACTTTTCCTTCTTCAGGTGCCCAACGACTTTGACGACAACGGATGTCAGGAGAAGATCGTGCGGAACTCCACCTACACGCTGCGGAACCTGACCATGGAGGACTCGCCTTGGTCCCGGACCATCCCCAACTGCCACTTGCAAGTGGAGCGCCCCAGTCGCCAGGGGACCACGCTCCTTGAGTTCAACAACTTCTCTGTGGGACACTTCACCGGCGTGTGTAACTCCTTCGACAGCTACGTCTCCATCATTTGTAAGCGCCTACTCCAATACCGTATACCCCGCACCTTCTTCCAGCCGACGAGGAGCCGATCCCGTTCTCGGTCAAGGTGTGCAACGCTACGATGAAGAGCTCCGGGAACCAGAGCTACGTCTTCGCGAACCAAGTGGTCGACTTGAAGCTCGTGAATCGCGGCTTCGGCTTCTTCAACCTTCCGCGCTTCTCCCTGAAGGTCACCTTCTTCGGTAAGCGTCTCCTCGTGTTTCCTTCTATTCCAACCTTCAGAGTGCGGAGGCTCCCCCGAGGGCAACGAGGGCATCATCACGAGTCCGAACTTCGGCGAAGGACGCGTCTACCCCCTGAACGTCTTCTGCATCTGGAACTTGAAGGCTCCCGTTGGCCAGGTGGTCGTGGTACGTCTCTCTACCATAGTTCGCTAAAGTAACTCCCGTCCTTCAGCTGACCTTCACCCACATGGAGCTAGAGCATCACGTGGAGTGCGACCACGACGCCGTCGTCGTCTACGAATGTCAGTCACACTCACACTAACTTCTTCACCGTAACCCTGTTGCAGCTGGGATGGAGAGCGTCATCCACCGCTACTGCAACTCCAAGGATTCAGAGGTAATCCAGGACCGCTTCCGGACTATCCGCTCGCATGGCCGCCAACTCATCATCGAGTTCCGCTCGGACTCCTCTGTGGCTCTAAGCGGCTTCCGCGCCCCCTTCCACTACGAGTCGGCCTCCGGCGGCTGTGGCTTCGTCACCCACAGGAGGACAGGCGTCATTACGAGTCCCGGATACCCCTCCGACTACCAGAACAACCTCCACTGCCTCTGGGACATCACCGTGCCCCTCGGCTATCACGTCCTGGTCACCTTTGAGGAGTTCGACGTGGCCGAGAGCAAGGAGTGCACCGCCGACTTTGTCCGCCTCTCGGAAGAACACCGCTCGCGCGCCCTTGCCCCAGTTGGTGGCTACTACTTCTTCTTCGACTACGAGGATCACAAGGCGCCCATGTGTGGCTCCGACCTCCCGAAGCCCTTCGCTTCCGAAAGCAACCGGGTCCGGGTGAACTTCACCTCCGATGCGACCTCCAACGCCAAAGGATTCCGAGCCCGCTGGGAAGCTCGTAAGCTCCAACTGTATTCACTTTAGCTTAACCATTGTTTATAGGCTGTGGTACGGTATTCCGGCTGAATCACGGGGTGGTGACGTCACCACACTTCCCGGATGCCTACCCGAACGAGGACGCCGTCTGCGAGTACCTCATCTCGCCTGAATATGCCAATGGCGTGCCCGTCGTCACGCTGAAGATCCTTGAGCTCGAGTTGGACGCGACCTTCGGCGACTTCGCCCGCGCGCCTTGCAAGTCCGACTACTTGGAGCTCCGAGACGTCCTGGCCAAGCGCGTCCTCGGCACCTACTGCACCGGACAGACCGACCTCGGCGCCCAGAACGCCATCTCCGTTAAGGTAAGACCTTCTTCTGGAGGGGGCGCCTTATGATTCAATGCAGTGGACTTACTCTCCTACATTTCAGGGTCCCATCGGCGTAAAGTTTGTGACGAACAGGACGGCCAACCACGACAACATGAAGCGCTTCAAGGGCTTCAAGATCTCCTACGCGCTGGCCGAGTGCGGCGGAGATATCCAGCTTAAGGAGGGAGGGGGAAGCTTCTCGAAGACGCTCTCCTCGCCCGGCTTCCCGCTACCGTACCACCACGATCTGGAGTGTGTCTGGAACATCACCGCTCCGGCCGATCGTATCATCTCCGTCAAGTAGGTCTTGCCCCTCTTACGTCCCTAGCACAGCTTCTTCAGGTTCACCGACTTCGACGTGGAGACGAGCAGCGACTGCCGCTTCGACTACGTGGAGCTCTTCGACGGCGCGAATCTCACGGACTCGGCCTCCATGGGCAAACTCTGTGGGAACGTGGTCCCTGCTTCTCAAAGCTACTCCTCGGGACGCAACCTACTCATCAGGTTCAAGAGCGATCGAAGCAGCGCCAAGCAAGGATTCCGGCTTATACTCACGCCTACTCTTGGAGAGGCGATGGGATGTGGCGGGCGCCTTAATGCCACCGAGAACTGGCAACGGCTGCGGAGTCCGACCAACAGCGACGGCCTCTACTACAACGACCTCCGCTGTGGGTGGAACATTGAGGCGCGAGATGGCCAAGTGCTTGAGATGAAGTTCACGAAGCTGGACTTCGAGCGGCACAAGGAAACCGGAGACTGCGACTTCGACTACCTGCACGTAAGTAGTTCGGGGACGAGTGAAGAAGACTCTGGGAAGGACATAGAAGGGAGAGCTTTACTGGATCCAACTGGTTACGTCTTGTAGCCTTCTGAGTTCTGTGTAGCCTTCTCTGGGAGGGGTCTTCCGGTGTTAGATTCGGATGACCTAAACCTAAGCTCATCTTAAAGGGCAAGTTAGAAGCCATATCTTGAGCCTCTTGCGGTAAACAAACTGTGTCTTCTCAGCAAGGGGAACTCAGGCTCTATAGTTGGCTCCCTGACTGGCCTAGCTTGTGTGCAGCGGTTTTCTTCTCATAATGGGTGATGGATTCTCTCGTTCTCATTATATAGTTCTTCTCCTTGCAGATCTACGACGGCTACAAAATGCTCTCGCCATTCCTGGTGGACCACCTCTGCGACCTGGGCGACTCGGACTCGCTCACCTTCGTCTCCTCCTTCCGCCTCGCCTACCTCTACATGGAGACCGATTCTAGTGAGACGGCCGCCGGCTTCGATCTCAGCTACAGAGCGGTCACGTCGGAGTGCGGAGGCGCCGTCGCCGCCGTGGACTCCTGGTCGGAGCTACAGTACCAGAGCGACAAAGGTATCGTGGAGGCTCATCTGGGATTCATATCCTAAATCTTCTTGTTCTAGGCCTCACGCGGACGAACCAACGTTACCGCCGCTGCAGGACGTTCATCTACTCGCGGAAGAAGATGCCCATCGAGCTGGAGTTCGAGGAGTTCTCTTTCCCATCGGTAACTTCGGACTGCGCCGACGAGTTCCTCGAGATCCGGGACGTTGGTGCACGCGCCGACTGTCAGCACCCGGCCTGCATGGGCGAGAAGGACAACTTGATCACCGTGCGCACCTGTGGCGACACGCTCCCAGCGAAGTTCATCTCCCGCAGCGCCGTCATCCAGGTAGGTCCTAGCTCCTTCAAGTCCACACTGTTCTACTGTAGATCACCACCGCTGCCCTGATCTCCAGCGAGCACGTCGTCAAGTTCAAGCTGCGCTACATGAACCTTGGAAGTGAGTGTTTTCTTGGGACTCGATGCTGTGAGGAGTAAAGGCTGGGACTTTTGATGAGGATGGCTCCTTTTACTGAAGGCCTTCTTCTCCCATACTTATCGTTGTCTCCTAGATTGCAACCGAACGGTGGAGGTGGTCGGGAACCACTTGGCCGGACGCCTCACCAGTCCGAACTTCCCGAACCGCTACGACGCCAACTCGAGCTGCACGTCAAGCCTGCAAGCGGCCGAGGAGTACCGTATCCTCTTCGTGTTCAAGACGTTCACCCTGGAGCGCTCGAGCACACGCTCCTTCAACCGCTACAGCTTCGACCACAGCTGGTATAACGACCGATGGGTGGCGACCAGGCCGCCGGCTCCTCTTGGTCGTGGGAAGTGCGAATATGACTACGTCCAGGTGGGTCCTTCGTCCTCCAACCTACAGTATCCAATGATCTCTTCAGTTCTTCGACGGGAACAACAACGGAAGCGCGAAGTTCTGCGATGCTGGACTCCCGCCTTCCCTCTTCTCGAATTCCAGCGTCGTTAGCGTCTTCTTCAAGAGTGATGCGACTATGTCCCGTCATGGCTACGACCTCTACTACTACGCGACCCTCCAGCAGAGCTGTGAGATGCCGTGTCCCTCTATTCCCTAATCCCTACTTCAGACACGTCTGCGAGTGGCCAAACGACCACAGAGTACAACTTCGCGGTGATCCGCGAGCGCCAAGGAGCTCTCTCGAGCATCGGCTTCCCCTTCGGCTACCCTGCGAACTCGGTCTCCCGATGGACGATCGCTCCTCCTGCCGGCCACAGCTGCCGCTTCGAGGTGACACGAGTGGACATCTGCCAGAACACGACTACCTCCGGCGACAGGCTTCTTTTCGGACAGGCGACCGGCTCGGGGCCTGGAGCCGCCACCATCGACCCCAAGGAGTTCCCCAACGATCTGACCGCCCTTCCTTGCACGGTAGGACTCGATCCTATGAATATCTCTCTCATGCAAACTCTGTTCCAGGTGGTCGAAGTACCCGAATTGCCCGTGGAGGTGGGAAACTTCGTGAGGCTCGAGTTTGTGGCCGACGGCGACACTTCCAACGACGGCACAGGATTCCGAGTCGAGTGGGAGTGCGAGAACTACATCGTGTCCCAAGTCTGAACCCCCGATCTTCAATATTTATTTTGTCCATAAATACCCTCCTTATGTGCCCTCGAATTTGTGCAACTTGATTGGACACGTCTTTTGAAAGTCCGTTCGGTCACCGGAAGTGGCAAAGAGAAAGGCGCCAATTAGAAGTTGCCGTTGCTCTCGCGGAAGGGCGGAAAGGGCCGAGCAACCCGACGCGTCACAACATTGAGGAATACGTCATGACTAGGAACGATACAGAAACCGTGCAAAGGGTGTAAGCGGCTTAAAGTTTTCCTAGGTTAGGACTCTCTTGTTTGCTATTTCCCATTACTTTTATTGGATATAACTATAGGATGTGGTATTGGACTCAACATACAATTATTTGGAGCTTTGAAAAGCTTTATGGGAAAGCTTTATATCCAAAGAAACTGCAAGATAATGAAAGAAGGGATCACTCTTGTCAACTTCCGAAGAAGTTCCAGTTCTAGTCCCTCTCCTGTGCCACTGTTCGTAACATGTATTCCAATGCCAACAGTCAAAAGCAGAGCATCTCAGATCCGTTTTCGACTTCCCCCGCCCTAGATCCCGTCGACGCCTCATTAGGGCCGGCGGCGGCCCTTTGGAGTCGCGCAATCGCGGCGCCGCGGGCGTTGCAAAGCTCGGAATGAATCATTTTATGAGATCGTCTGACGCGTCCCGAGGCGCGATGATGGCCGATCCGCCCGAGGGCTCTCCCACCGCACTTACTTCCAAATTCAATTTCCTTCGCACTTCCACGCGGGCGGCCCTCGCGGCGACTTTTCGCGCCTCTTATGCTAATCAACCCGGCGAGGGGCAGAGGACGATCTGACCGTCCTCGGAGACCCTTTTTATTCGCTTGTTGTTGTTCCCGGATTTGTTTTCGCGCGATTCGCCCCCGACGCAATCACCCGCGATTAATCGCCCATGACTTCTGGAGCCAGAAGCCCATCGATCGCACCGAAGGGATTACGCGAACCCCATCCGGCATTTGCATACGCCCCACTGGGCACATGAGCTTCTTCTTCTGCGCCGATGCGTGGGACGCGCTGGTCCCGTGAGACGTTCCGGCGGGGGAGATGCTTCCGTTCGGATCAGGGTTGTTGAATTTTGGATTAAAAAGTGCCAAATTTTGGGTATTCAAATGTCATTTTTTAAGTATTCCTCAGTCGTTTGGTCTGGGGAGTATGAGGCCCTCCCGTGGAATTAAAAATAACGAAAGGGCCCTAGGAATTCCGCTGTTTCTAATATCAGAACTTCCCCATGACTTTCCCAACTTCCCTATCACAGAAACCATCAGAGCTTGTATTCTTCAGGTCTTTCAGTGCCGGTTCCAAGATTCAATACAGTCTTGAATCTTGCCCTACCTTTGTTTGATCATTTTACTTTGATTTCTGTAAGCTCCTACGGGATCTCGAGCACAGTCCGGCCTTCCTTGACTTCGACGAAATCGAGGCTGTCCGAAAACCGTGTATCTTCACTCTCGGGTCTCATACACCGCACTACTTCAGATGCGCTCGGTAACCGTGGAGGCGTTCGGACAGAGTCGCCGCGAGGAGAAGCGCATCGTCCTCGTCACACTCACTAGTAACCGAGGAGTGCGTCTTGAACTGCTCAACTTCGGCGCCGCCATCAAGAGTCTCCGAGTGCCCGACCGCGATGGCGCCCTCACCGACGTCGTCAAAGGCTTTGACACCTTTGAAGGTACTGGAAATTCGCTTCTTGTGACCGAGAAGTTAATCCGAAGTTAATGAAGTTAAGACCGAGAAGGGTTCATTTTTGGGGTTCCTTCTAGTGGAATATTCTTCTGGTTGTTTCCCCTAGCCCTGTATCCCCGTTCCAGAATACGAGCGGGACGCGACGTGCTGTGGGTGTACGGTAGGTCGCGTGGCAGGGGAGATCGGTTTCGGACAGTTCGCCCTCGACAGCCGAGAGTACCTCCTTGGGGTTAACGCGCCTCCACACCATAGAAACGGCGGAGCCAGGAGCTGCCTCTCCAAGGTGAGCTACTTGAGTCTCTTCTTCTATGCATCCTACTTATGGCTTCCAGAAGGTGTGGAACTATGAGCTCCTCGAGGAGGGCAATGCGGTGTGCTTCTCGTGCCGGAGCCACGACGGCGAGGGTGGCTACCCAGGAACGCTGACCGTGGAGGTCACCTACATCCTCACCAATCAGAACGAAGTGGTCGTCGACTACCGCGCCTCCTCCGACAAGGCCACCATCCTCAACCTCAGCTCAAATCTTCTTTTCCACCTGGGAGCCAAGGTGAGGTCCCGCCACGATTGAGAAAATCCTGCTTTGCAGAGTCTGGAGCACCTCTCCGTGCAACTCTCCAACAATCGCTTCCTGCCCACGGACGAAGACGGACTGGTCACTGGTAGGTGTCTCTGTCTAGTCTACTGTCTGGAATTCTTAGTCTCACATTCCTAGCTTCCATTGGATCAGTTAACTACTGTAACTATGACTCGGGATTACAATCTTAAAGGAAGTCACCTCGTTCCTCGTGAGCCTTGACATCTCTGTGACTTGTTCTCCTTGCATCAAAGTGTTTCTCAAGCCTCAGAACCACAAAATCTTTCCTCCAAAACCATAACTTCTCTATTCGGAAGAAGAAATTGCACTCCACGGAACGAAGGAATTGCATAAGGTTTTCCACTTGTGTTGATACGACCATCTGGAACAGATCCATGTACTTCTGAGCGTTCCCATGCTATACACCGGCCCTTAAGCTTCTCCAGCTTCTTTTGTGGATTTGACAACCCCACTCTGAGACCTCATTCGCTCCAAAACATTTACCTTCGAGCTGTGGTGACCGTCCTTGTCGCGAAGTGCTTTCCTCCAAGAACGTCCTCGTTCCCACGATCTGTTTACGTATGCATGTTTGTCTAGCACGCGCCTTTCCGGGATGCACTCTTCTGAGCTCCAAACTGCGGCGCTGCTGAGAGTCGCCGTTCCAGCCATCCATCACTGCCTCCTCAGCGTAATTGAGCCGTCGAGGACGTCTAACGACAGATGAAAAACCTACTTCCAACTCGAAGACGTTCCTAAGGACAAAAGGACCCCGCCGGGCGTGTGAAAAAGGGCACAGCCAAGTCACAGGGGACGGGGTGTGCTTTGAGGGTCAAAAATCGGTGCTTGAGAACTTGCGACTATTGAGTTGGGTAAGGGATTGGAAGGATGGGAAGGTTGCCAACTGGAAATGCTACGACTTTTGACTCTGGAGGAGTCGTTTCAAGGAACTTTTCGGTAGCAAAGTCTACGCACCCTTAATTACCGTATACCTTTTTCCTATGTGCGGGGAAGAACGCCGTCTTCTCCTAGCCTGTCGAGGAGGGAACGCTCTTAAAAGTAATGCAAGTACTTGGTGACATTTATTGTCAGTGCAGCTGACAGGAGAAGCTGAAGTCGACAGAGTCGACGGGAGCCTACTTCCAGAAAATTCCAAGACAAAGTTCAGCTTTCCTACTAGATCTCGAGAAACTCGAAAACTAACTCTTAAAGCATGGATACGGAGCACCTGGAGGCCGAAGCGTAAATAACATAGCCACGTCCTTCCAGGCGAGGAAGACCAGGGCATACATGTGCATTCTGGTCCGATTCGGAAGGAACTTATGTTCCCCAGAAGCTTGACTCCAGAACGTGAAGTAGTAAACTGATCTCCTCCTTCCAGGCGAGATCATTCCCACGGCGGGCACACTTCTCGACTGCTCCTCGGGCCCTCGTCCTCTTCGGAGTCTTCTGGGGACGCAGCCCCTCGGCGTCTACTTCGCACAGGACTTGTCGCCGGACGCACGTCTCAAGAAGTTCCGCCACGTGGCCCGTGTATCGAACGCCGCCACCGGCGTCGTCCTTAACGTCGCCTCCACCTACCCGACCGTCTTCCTCTCTTCGCTCGAGGAGCACCTGCTTCTCCGCTGCCAGCACTTCCCCGACGCCATCAACAAAGTAGGCTTCTAGGATATGTATTCTCAATAGTCATGGTTTATCAAACAGTGGCTGGAATGTGGGTCGTAACAATTTGGCGAAGATAAACGTTTAAAGCAGTACCTACCACCGGTCGTAACTGTCCGCTGATAAGGAGACCTCCCCAAGGGTCCACTGACTTGTGAGCTAACAGTTCGTAGGGCGCTCTTCGCTAAATTCCAATTATTCCACACCATAACCCATCTCTTTCAGCCCTCCTTCCCGAGCGTCGTGCTCCGCAAGGACCAGATCTACCAGCAGATGACCTCCTTCCGCTTCGGCATCTGCGAGTGAGTCCTTGCGAGTGAGGAGTAAAGAGTCCTTCCTGGTGTTGCACACCAACTTAGAATAAAGAGCTTTATCCGTGTAACTGTGTCACAGCCTCGCCCGGCAGCTCAAGCAAAAAGGCGTTAAAGGGAAACAACTTTACCGAATGTACTAATTCTACATCTTAGGCCCTAGGCACGTCAATGGTGGCTGTTCCAGCTTGTGTGGCCGGTCTTGAAATACGAATAGCCTTCTTCGACGGCGATGAGACCAGCGGCAAAAGCAACTCCAGGCTTCCACCCACGCAGAATAATCTGAAGAGGATACACATTCGTAAACTTGGGAATTTACAGATTGAGAGACCAACCTGCTTGAAATGAGCCCACTGTCCACGGACATGAGGGTATTGCTTGTCATAAAGGTACGTGTAGTTGCGAATCCATGGATCCTTCAGCCCAATCTTCTGAAGACGACGTTCGTGAGCAGCTAGCTCGGGGAATTCGCGATAGTTGCTGTAGATCCTATGGTTGGGGATTTCAAACGGTTCGTGGTGATGGCCTCCACCCATGATTCTGAATAGCAGCATGGTTTAAGTTAGAATCCACGCATGGCACGGCAGCACGCGGAGCTCCCAATGATAAATGTAGATCTGGTGGAACTGTTACCTTCACTGGGATCAACAACGAACAATAAATATCTCTCAACAATAAACACAACACAAAATAACATTATTACACAACCTTCGCTGCTTCTAACGTCCTAGACGTCGGTCGCGAATGGCGAATGTCTCCAAAAAGGCACTGAACAGGTCCTCAGCCATAGGCGTTAGCGTTGCCACGTGATGGACTTCAGCAACGCGCAGAGACCACGGTGGAAAGCCGGCAAAAGTTGATAAAGTGCCGACGATGACCACTAGATCTGGCTCACAAAGTTGGCGCGCTTTTAACTTCTCTGAAATCGAGGCTGCAGATATCGAGTCGGAGGACGAAGAACTTTCAATGGATATCTGCAACAAATGGAATAAACCATAGGTTAAGATGTGATAAACTTACATCCCGGCATATCTCAACAAGTGAGGACCGACCGTCCTCGTTTCCCAGCAGGGTCACCCGTAGAGATTCGGAAGCTGATCCGGTTATCCTTTTCATATCCAGTTCTCGAGAAGTTCTGTCGAAGATAACTGTTGGTAGAGACTTTGACGGGTGTTCATGATCCAAATGCTCCCACAGGAAGTTGACGCTTTTTGAGAGTTGTTGGACGTGGCTCGTGCATATTGAAAACGGGTCGTAGAACGATACTTGGCAGATCTTGTTAATTGCACATTGGTGGACGATTTCTGTCAGCACATCCTGAAGAAAATCCGTTTAAATACTGTTGGATGGACCGGACTGGATCTAAGTTGGCGAGTTGCAGATGGAGGAAATCATCAAGTAGCACCCAAAACTATCCATAAAAACAAGGAAGATTTCCGAAAAAAAGGAATAGAAGGAGGACGACAGCTTCCACTGAATATAATTTACGCTAACAAGAAAACTTACAACAGAGATTTCGTACGCGTTGGTGAAGACGAAGGCGATATGGTCGGGCTTCTTCTCGGGCACGACGTGCTTCGACTTGAATATTCTTCTGACGAATGTTGCAAATATCGTGAGCGCGTCCAAAATCCATGCTATCACCACGAGGACGAACATGGGCAAGTTTGACACTGAAAAGAAACTACTTTTCACACAACTCCAATCCATCTCCACGGGACGCATGCGATGTTCGGTCAATCGGCGACCGTCGATCGCAGAAGAACGGCGCGAACAAAGAAAACACAAAATTCGGAATTCACCCAAAAGAGCGTTGTAGCAAACACGATCAATCGATCCAACCGGAGATGGGCACCTGCCAAGGATCTGCACGGGCTTGAGCTGGAGCAGGGCTCGACTCTGAGAAGTGGATCGAGCATATTCATGCGGAGCCATATCAGGGATCTGGGGCTTCCTACTTCAAGCCCAAATGCCTTGTCCGAACCCAACTTCCAACGGCAAAAGACGAGACAGAAAGTAGACACAAAGTAGACAGAGCGTCTGCTCGTCTCGCGACCGAACGTGCGAATTGTCTGGAAAGTGTGCCGCGGTCCGAAGATCACCGCGGTGTAGCGTGGCGCACATGACTTCTATGTGGCAGTGTGT
>KN172089.1:22900-34476 GCA_000757755.1 Steinernema glaseri
AGGTATTTTTGATTCTATCAGCCGAGTGCTGGAGTCCTCTCTCTCACTCCAAGCTTCTTGATCGAATGGGCTAGGAAAGACGGGTATCTTCAGCTACCAGCTCGAACTAAAAAAGGAAGGGGGAGAGCAAGATAAACTGCAGCTAAGAGTGACCATGGGTTGCCCAACAGCCAATCTCAAGAATCTTAACAAACCAGGTCGAAATCGACTCGTTTGTTATTGCTCCACCGTCTCTACTGGAACCGAAGGCGGAACCCTGACTAAGAAGCACCGCCTTCTCCGGGGGCGGAAGCCGGTGGCTCAGGTGAGGCATGAAATCCGGGAGGAAGTGGTCTCCTCGACAGACAGCGGAGCGCTAAAAATCGTTTAAAATAAATTTCGACTTGAGAAGGCTGGACCGAAAGAGGAAAGAACTCTGGTGGACTCCTGGGCCGGAACTAAATAAGTGACCCTCCAGTCGTCAACAGGACGGCCTGATTTCCCTGCGAGACTAACACAATTTCGCGCTGAGACACAGGCAGAAGGGTCGACCCTGTGGGAGGCACTGTCTTCCGCGTGAAAACAAGCATGACGCCTAATTGGGTGCGCCGCAAGTTCCTTCTTTAGATAGCCTTGCAGCATGGAGTCCGCGGAGTACTTGGCGCCACTAGTCCAGCAGACTAATTCGCGCTCTATTTAGCGACGCTTCCTGCCGCCTTTAATTTGGACGGACCAGGAGTCAGATGTCGTCGCTGCAGCCGCTGCTTCTCCGCTACGTGATTAAACGGACGTGAGTGACGACGGAGCTTACGTGGACGCATGACCCGCGCCGGAAACGGATTATGGCCTCAGGGCTCGTGGCCGGAACCCGGAACGCAAAAAGCGACCGTACGCGGAGAAGTTGTTCTTTGGAGTAACTCTCTTTTTGGGGCGTGAAGGTGAGGTCTGGGGGCTTTAGAGGAGTTTGAAAGACGCTGTGTACTGTAGTGTAGTACTGTAGTGGGAAGATCGATTCTTTCCGACACTTTGGACTTTAACTTAACCAGGACTTCAGGTATGCTTACATCGTATACTTCTTATTCAATGAATGATCAGCTTCCCCTAAGAAGTAACCTTTAGTAAACAGTTAGCCAAAACTCTGGAAAATACTCCCCAGGCTGTGCTGGGGGCTTTAGAGGAAGGGGGAATGTTGTGTATTGTACTGTAGTGTGGTACTGTAATGTAAAGAGCGACTTTTTCCAGGAGGACTTGAACTTAACCAGTACTTCAGCTATGCCTACACCGTATACTTCTCATTCAATGATCACCTGTCATAAGAGGCAACCTTTAGTGAATGGACAGCTGAAACGCTGGAAAATACTCCCCTGGCTGGGCACTTTTGTTTATAATATGACTTATCTATACCAGGTACGGTCCACTTGGAAAGTAGAATTGCCTGTTCTTAGGAGTTCGGCTGCTTTTAGAACTCTATAGAGTGGTATTTACTAACCGAGCTTTGGAACTGCACTTAATCATACAAATTTTAACATACTTGAAATCTTAAAATCGGGCCTTGCTATCGGCTATTGACCGGCCAAGATTCCGCGTATAAACGCCTAGTTACACTGTGTTTGAACGTCGAAACGAGGACAATTATTCTTTACACGATAATGGGATGCTCTAAGAACGACCCAGAGAGACTACGTAGGAAATGAAAAGTGCATTTTCTTCCGATCTTTGCATAGGTGTACTATCTGATGTTTACGTTATATTCATAACAGGACTTAAGCGTTAATGGCCTAGTTTAATTGAAGTGATAAAAATGAATGGAGACTAACAAGGAGCTGAACTAACCAATGAACACTTGACCTTGTCATGAAACACCAATAACACCTGAATTTTATATAATGAATAATGATCACTTGAACATGAACACCTAGTCTAGCCAGTGAATGGGGCATTTTCTCAAAATTGCACCTGTTCAGGCTTATTACATCTTCTGGCCATTATGACTTTTATGTCACTGACACACGCAGCCCTCCTATGGTATAACCCGAATAACCGTTCCTCGTATAGTCAGTATCGAATTTTATGCTTGAGTTCAATCAGTCCCAACTCACGTTAGTTAATCAATTTTCGGATGATCTACTAAACCTGGAAACGGGTCAACCTGATTCGCAGGCCGAACGTGATTCCAAGGTGATAAAAGAGAACTCTCGCCACGATCGAAGAGACCAAGGAGACGATTCCGCCAAAGAAACGATTTTTTGACCGTTGGAATGAATTGCACTCATAAGAAGTCTCTTTTTGGATAAGGACTGATTCTCGGTTTTTGGTTCTAGGATTCTAGGAGCTTCTAGGAGCTTGGCAGTTCTGAAGGCTCAATTTCGTTCCCTTTGGGAAATCCAATGCCGAGACAGAGGGGATTAAAATGAACTGTACTTTTGAGTGCAAGCACTCTTCTTGAGGGGACTATGCGCACTGTATACCTGGTTGCAAATCAGAACAGTATCGTACAGTCCCTGTAGAACACTCTAGCAGAGATCCCCAAATTAGAATCTATCTGCACATCTAATTCCATCCGGCTTTCCAAGTCGCAGACAACGTTCAATGTTCATTAATTAATATTCCTTTAAAAATAGGCTCATGTCGGGCTGCGACCTTGCATGACTTCAATAACAATCGGGAAATGGTTGTTTTCGCGCATAAAAGTCGCAGAAACCAAGTTATAGAGCAGACGACTCTTGAGAGGTCAAACCTCGTTAAGAGTGCAAGCTTTTACAAACGACCGAAAGAGCGGCCAAACAACATTTGGAAAATGTTTCGCGTTGCACTAATACTCTTTAAACGTTGTTGTGAGCCACTAACAAGATCATAGCGCGAGGGAAAGGTCTGGCGCTGTCCGAGGTGCTCTTTTAAATTATTGTACACACTCTTTGGAATTCGCCTTAGCTTACCAGAAGCACCGAAATGCTCAAAGATCGCCTGTCTTAAACTTCATGATTTCTGGAAAGTACAGTGCCCGTATATTAATGGACTCTGGTGTAGTATATTCCAAAAGTTGTTATTCCGACCTTTTGGATTGAAACAACTGGTAGCTGATCTTGGAAAAACCAGTACACGCAAAATACGATGTCCGTCTTTTGAAGTCTGAAAAGTGAAAAAGTGTGAAAAAAGTGAAAAGTAAAGTGAAAACTTTTGAAGCGAAAAGCTCCCTATCACATAGCTGCTCACGGGCATTTGCGCAGAACCTAATTTTGGAGTCGTAAGAGTTAAATATTGACTTCTGATTCACACAGTTCCACACAGTTCTGGGAAACACCAGCACGACATGATTTGACTTAGAAAGTTCTGTGAAATGACCAAGCTGTAAATTGTATTGTTTGTGGAACTTTCGTGACCTTTTAGGCAGTTTTTTGTCCAAAACGTGCATACCTAGCAAAGGCTGGTGCATGGAACCAATTATACATATAAGTGGGTGAGATGGAAGCAGCTTCAGTGTGCAAATGAGTGTGCAAATCTTTGGAACACCCCTTTTACTTTTAAAAGCACTTTCAAGACAAAGGACAAAACATGAGCAAAAAGCACTCAGAAGTCTTTAGCCCTGTGGGATTTAGGAGCCATTTCGAGGAGGTTCTGACTCTTCCTGGCGAATTTCGAACTTTCCATGTTTTTCTGTTCTAATTATTTCGGCTACTCACAAATGAGGAGGACTCGACCTCGGACAAGGACATCGGCATCGTGTTTCGCTGACTGAAGATCCCCTCAAAGAACGTTCTAAATCCGACCTAAATTCGCTCAACACTGACTAAGAAGTGGGCCCAGGAACGTAGCTAAAGACTTAACGCCCTTGACCCCGGAAGCCGAAGCAGTAATCCACAAATCGGAACGGGACCAATTAGCGTCGCCCGGCTTCAAATGACAATCTGTCCGGACGGCACGTTCCCCGCCCCCTTAGCGTTCCTCATAACCCTCGAAGACAAATAGGCGCATCGCCCAGGGCGACGTTTACCAGAAGCAGTTCAAAGCTCGGCCAGCGAGGTGCTCCTCGGCTGGAGAGCGTCTTCAAAACAAGAAGAACAACGGAGATTATAATTGGATTCCGAGGAGCGTCCTCGAGGGGCGTTTCCTGCCCGCAAAGTCACAGATTGAGTCAGGTCAGCTGTAAATGTCGTCCTTTCGTCCTTGCAGTCCAGGTCATTAGCGGAAATGGGACGACTCAGAGGGCGGGTCGATGAATAATTCAGGGTGCGGGTGTACTGCTCTGAGAAGGAGCAGCTCCAGGTGTCCAATTACCCTAGAGTGATCTGACGTCACTTGGACCGGATTTGGAGCTGGCCCGAGGCAAACAGCGCCGACTTTTGCTCCAGGGTATTTATGGAAAACGCTTCGTAAAAGGAGCGTGTTTTGGTGAGTCGAGTGTCAACCTTGTTTTCTCATATGCCGTGAGCTTTGAAGGTCACGACGAATGTTTAATCGTGCGGCAATCGAGCCAGCCGACAAGATATCCTTAAAAGCGACTGCTCAATGTCAGTATATATAAGAGCTGGCAAGACTAATATATCTAGAGTACTGTAGTCCGCGAAATAGTGCCTATAAGCAGTTAATTTAGAGATATGAGAAGGAGATCTATCAAATCGGCAGTATAAAACCGTTAAAACTCCATTAATAGGGTTAAACAAGAGGATGAGAGCTTAAATACAATAAACTCCGTAAAGATAACAGCTCTTTAGGGACTAAAGACTTAAGGTAATAAACGCTGTATGGGGATGAGGCATTTTAAAAAAGTAAGAAGTGGTGGAAAACCTTAAAGACCACATGGATTTATAGACCAGCCTCCTTTGTGCTTATTTTCTCTTTTTCATGTACGTTTTTAACCTTTATGGAAAGTCAAAAAAATTCCTTTCTTGTCCGAAATAGTAAAAACGATGAACTCTTGAATGTGGTCACGTAATCCTCAAAGAACAATCGTATCTCATGTGAGAGTACTGCTTTTAAAAGCACAAAAGGTCATTACGTTTTTTAAACTATAGGATTTGCCGATTTTTAATATTTGACTCTTTTCGGAAAACAGGCTTCGAAAGAGGCAGAAGACGTCTTTGGGATCAGAGACTTCAATTTCCAAGATGGGAACGATGAGTAACGAAGTGACACATTGGAAACGAGATGACTTTAAAACGCTTGGAAAAAAGTCGGAAACGCCATCCATACGCCTTTGACAAACGAGTGAGAATAACCGCTTTGTCCACTTCTTTAGGACATAAATCTGCCGACGGAGTCTGCAGAAGGAGAATCCAGTTCTTCCAGAGGGATAAAAACATGGTCAAAACTGTGTATATTCTTTATCTTATAAACTTCGAGAAGCAGATGATTCTACGTGCAATCCTAAACTAGTGAGATCCTAGGCCGAACAAAGAACGAATCTGCCCGTGACTTTTGAACGTCCATTGCTCCGCTCAAGGGGACCAAAGTTGTTGTCCACGAAAGTTCTGTTTATATTCCGCGGAAGAAGCATTGTTTATGCTCCGTGCCATCGACCTTGATGACACGCAGGCCCATCCTTATATAGCCACAATTGCTCCGTTGACTCAGCGCTCAAGAAGAAAACACTCTGGGATAGGGGCGGAAGGGGCCTTCCGAAGTGCCTGCTTCGTGAGAAATGCGCTCTCAGGAAGCTCTTGCAAAATTCGGAAAATTGCAAAATCGTAGCGTAAATAAGAAGCCGAGGTGTCAGTGAGTGGCCTCAACTTTTTGAAAGGCTTTCTAGATTCATCAAGATACTTAAAACAACCAAGGGTTTTAATGATTTAATAACATTAACATTTTTTACCTTACACATTTGCTTCTTATCACATCTTACTATGAATTAGCCAAGCACCACATTTAAATTTAGGAAAAGTAGATAAGTCATTAGCATCATGCTGCTTTGAACTTTGTAACGAGCATGACCAATGGAGAAGAGCTGACCTCGCTCAGCACATGAGTTTCCAAAGCCCACGAGGCCTCGTAACCCTACATCCTTGTTCTATGTTATGAGTTAAGTCAAACCTTGTTTTATATCATGAGTTATGACATTTAAGATGAGTCTTATGAATTAATCCAGTGAAACATCACCGGAGAAGCGTATCTTATATGTTTGCAACAACAACTTCTCGTGGAAAAACATCTTCTCGTCCACGTGGAACAATATTTTCGCGCTTCTTCGGAAAAACAGTTTAACCGGGATCACTCAAGGGAAGGGGAGAGTTGAAATGTGACCTGGAACTCCGTTACGTCGCATTAAGAAAGGAGGTATTCAAATCGGCTTTGGGCTACAGGGTTTATTGGATCTATAGGATCTAGGGTCTGTATGTAGGCTCACCGTAAGACATCTGGAGAACATAAGCGTCTTCAGACGCTTCCCCCATAATTCCTTAGGTAGACAAAAGGATTAGCCACCTAGGACCTCTCGTGGGTGCGTCCCAAGAATTCGCCTTCCGACAACACGTCTCCGCCCGGAGCCAACAGGAAAAACACACTAAAAGCCGTGATGGTACATCCGCTCCACGTGAGACGGTGACTCAGATGCCGAGCGGATTCCGGTGACGCTGGACACAAAATCTCCGTTTTGTGGGGCTTAGCACCGAGAAGCCGATTCTATCATGTTTGAAACATAGGCAAATTAGAAGGGTCTCGCCGCGAAAACAAGTGGACAAGCAATTCGTCAAGACCGTATGAATATTAACCGTGGAAAGTGGGGGTGTTCTTGGAGGCGTAGCTAACCCGTTTTGCGAAATGTTTTTATTTTGCCCGCCACGTGGATTCTATTTGTTTCCAGAAGCATGGAAAACAGAATCCGCCAAGCGGAACTTCCTGGAGGGCACCAACAAAGGGACGAGGCCGAGGATGAGCACCCTGGCCAGCCATGTCTTCTAGAACCACTTCAGATGTTGTCGAGGGGAACCTTTTTTGCACATCCGGAGAGGTCGCTTTAAAAAGCGTCGAGTGCGTTTCAACGTGCTTCTAGGCGCCTTATTGGGAATGAAAGGAACGTTTCGTTTAGGTGGGAAGACTAAATTTGGAAGACTTTGATCGTTTATGACGGAGTTGTCCAGGAGGAAAACATGGAATGAATGCAAATCTACTTTGTTCAGAGTTCCCGGAAGAACTCCACGATGTGTAGAGGAAGCAAAGGCACCAAGTGGGCGTAGGGAGCACAAGGGAAGCTGTGTAACTGCCCCGTTCAGATAGGGTGGGGCAAGTGGATCCCCAAGAATGTAGTAGATCCCTGGAATCGACGGCTATCGGGTTACAAAATGTAAAAAATTTGCAAGTAGAAGACACTTAAGAATATGTATTTCCAACACTCAAAAGTCATCGTTTTGGGAGCTCTATTGCATCTACTACAACCCATTAATTGACCCAATAATTTTGTGACCCATTAAAAAGCATTAATTTACTACCTCCCATTGGTTCCCCCTCCTCGATAAATTCTGGAGCTTTACGACATTTATGCACATCGATCGAAGATATGAACAGTTTGGTCCCTTATCAGTCTAAGAAGAAGGGATTCAGGGATTCGGTATGTCCTAATTCTTCTGAATTCAACACCTGGTGACACTCCACTGCTAACTCAAGTAGTCAGTGGAAGTTTGCTAATCTCAAGCTCTGTCAAAGTACACTTCCGATTTTGAATAAAAAGATAAGCACAATTCTTTCATTTTTACTAAATTATGCCTTCTGAGAGACTGCAAAAGCAGGCCAAAAAACATGGGCGCTCGAGGCGACGCGTCAAGCAGGCTAATGGGAACAAACTTCACACAGCTCCGGCGATTAAAGAGTCGCAAACTCCGCGCTGATCCAAGGCCTTCTTTGACATCATGCCGCTCTCGGCGCCTCCCCGCCACCCAGGCCTTCTCCTTTCGGCGGACGAGAAAACAAAAAGTTGATTGGCATGTGACGAAAAATCAATTTTTAGATCTTTGGTCTTGATGGATCACCTACTGGAGGGGTGTCTTAGATGACTGGCGCATATCTATCCTGGAGTTTATCTAGCTAAATGAAGAAGGACAAGTGGGTAGCGAACCTCTAGGTCGTATCCAGGTCTGCAGCTTCTTATCGACTACTGAAGAAGTCTCTATGCACCCCCTATAATGGGCACGTTCGATAACAATATTATTTACGCTCATTAACTATTCATTCGGAATATGCAACTGCTGATCTGATCACTTTAAAATTTTCTAATGACGTGGCTTTAGCAGCTCAAAACGTTATAATCCGTCTGATGCCGGATGATACTTGACAGGCGTCCTTCTCCCACCCAGTAACCAACATCTAGGAATGACGCCAAAACATCGGCCAATTGTTTTAATGACATAAGTGTGTGCCCAGGGGTCGGAAGAGGACGTTAGATTGGATTGAGAAAAGGGGACAATTTTATTCAATTGTAACCTTTGGACTAGAATAAAAAAAGAATCAACTTATTTCCATAATTTCTAAGAACCTAATTCACTTACCTGTGACCTGCTCAATCGATACTTAAATGTAGGTATACCCAAGGCATTACTGTATCCATAAAAAACGATCTTTAACGAAAAAGCTACAGTACGCTCTAGTTATTTTTCTTTTTTGCAAACGTCTTGTATGTCCTAAATGTGTCTAAACTTCTGATACTTAAACTTCAAAACTTCTAAATGAAGGTGCACCTAAGGCGTTACCGTACCCGTAACCTCTTGCCCTTTTTCGCCAACCGATATCCCTTTGATGCCACTCACGTGTTCGTTATCCCAATGATCAAGCTCCGAACAAAGTCCAGACGTCTCAGAAGTTGCCAAACAACTCTCAATTGCTTTAATGACATAAGTGTGTCCTCAGGGTTCGAAGGAATCGGAAGTGGTGAGTCGGATGAACCGGATCCCACAAGCAGATTAAGAAGGTATCGAATTGTTTTTCGCAATCATCCCGAGAGGTTTTGACGTTTTGTTGTTTCTCTGCGACGCTAATGCGGCTAATCGCGCTGAGACGCCCCCGAACACGTCGCGTCGAGACCTGCGGGCGAATCCGAAAAACGTCCTAATTAGCGGAGGGGCCGCCCGGGCGGCAACTCAATTAGATCGTGGCAAGAGTGGACGCTGCAGCGCGATTCCGCGAACGCCAATTTGGACGAATTATTCGGCGTATAAATAGGCGATGGAAAACAAATGCAAATAGGTGTCGTCTCGGGTCAATGCCCGCGGCCCCCGCAGCTGGTCCTTGGAGGATGGTGCTGCAATGGCAGCTAATATCCCCGTTTGTCACAAGCTTTAAGTGCTGAGCCAATTGTCAACGATGACTACGGAGATTAAACTCCAAAACAAAGCGTTTAGCCCGGAGTTCAAGAGTGTTATTATGATGGCAATGACGCTCTGGCTTGCTAAGGTAGCAAAACAAGAAGATATTGGTAAGGGATGACGTTTAACGCTTCCAAGATACCTGCAGATGCACTGGAGTCGCTTTCTTTGAGCATAGAGGGCCAGAGCTGTGTTCCAAGGCGAGGCACACTTTATAGAACGGTCACTTTGACGTAAATGCAAGCTGCAATTTTAAAACCCAAGGTACACTATCGGGGCCGGGCAAAAGCGGACCAAAACCGTGGTACACATACCTACATAGTACCGGAGTTGTGTTCCAAAACGAGGCACAATTTATAAAACGCTTATAAACATAAATTGCTCTGACGTAAATGCTTTTGTCCACTCCAAGCTGCAATTCATGACTTTAATACGACTCTGAATGCGGCGACCACCCACATTGAGTTTGTTATGCCCCGAAGTCACAAAAGGTCTCGCAGTCCGTCGACTTCCCCTCATGCCTCGAGGTGTTTATAAAAGGATTCAAATCATCACGTGGCGTCTGCCAAAGAACCAGGGTTCGGAAGATTCGGCCATGCGTATGAAGGCGCGCAGCCGGAACACGTCTCCGACTCCTCCGGAAACGTCTTTCAGCACAATACGTAAACCGTCAACACAAATAGAAAGGTCGCAGAAATAGATTAACACCAATACTATGCGCATAAACTTCTATATTTACGTTTAGAAAGGTCGCGTTTTGAGTGCCGGAGATCCGGCCACGTGTTGGTGGAGATCCGGATGATGTCACGTGGGAGTCGGGCAGATCTAGCGGAGGAGATGGTAATGCGGGAGCAATTAAGTCTAATTCTACTGATTTCCTTTTTACAGCAAACCTTGTTAAATCCTGCTAGAGTGCCGGGAAGTGTCATGTCATTTGCAGGCAAGGAGGTGCACCCAAAAACGCTAAAAACACATTCCGGATGTCATGTTTGTTGTCTTCCCTGCTGCGTCTTGTCATGCAGAACTACGGTACATGAAGTGGTCTGTAGTTACGTATATTGGACAGGTTGATTTAATTTCCCACCAGAATATGTAGAAAATATAAAACAAAGAACAAGTCAGAACAAGTTTATTAAAAACATGAACCCCAGTGAATCAGAACAAACAAAACAAACGATCAACCAAACAACACGTGAAGACATTTCGTCTTCCTCATCAAAGAGAGATCTTTCTGTCCGAAGTAGTTTGGAGGTACTCGTGGTTTCCAAAACGCATCCTCATCACTTTCATCATCGCTATCAGTTTCTTCTTCGCTATTGTCCTCGACACTATTGTCGTCGGTTTCTTCATCATATTTATCGGGAGCACACGCGAAGGAAACGTAGAACCGTCGTTCGTTGCCTTTCTCTCCTTCTTCGAATTTGTAGAAACACGACGGTTGCACGAATAAGCAAAGGGAGTCATTATACTCCATTCTGATAAAGTCGCATTCCTCCTTGGAGCAGGCTTTCAGAACATTCTCAATTCCAAACTGATTGGGACGGAGTGTGGGTGTGGCAGTGGCCAACTCCTTCTCTTTCAAGAAGTCTTCCAGTTGTACGATGCCGCTCAAACACATACCTCGTAGAAGCAAGGCTTTCCCTTTTAGTTTCTCGTTGTTGTCACTCCAGAACTCCAGAATTTCGCGGATTGCAACGCCGTCCCAGTGCTCATCAATCTCGTTGATTGAAAGGTCTTCAAACTGATCTTGACACAGAAGACTTTTTGATATTTCCATGATTCCGCGGTTGCAGGCTTCTGCATGCATCGCTATCCAGGTGAGTTTCTGACCCGTGACGAGCTTCTGGAAGAGCCGCACCGCTTCGTCGTCCAACTTCCTCATGATCGAAACACGTGCCAACCTCTTCAGCGAGTAGGCGAAGTTGACCCAGGCTTCGTTGATGGACGATGAATGATGGACGAATTCGTACTGGGAATAAGGAAAACGCCGAACAATTTCTCGGGACACTTTTTCGTCCTCAGCGTCCATTATGTTGATCGTGACCGTGTGGACGAACTTTTTGGGGACAGCCTCGATCTCTTCCAGTGTATCCACCTCTAGATTATCACAGTCGTACACCAGAAATGCATCTTTTTCATGGCCGTCCTCGACATCAACTGAATATTGAGCCCTATGCTCGAACTCGAACCGCGCAAGTTTTCCATACTTCCCGCACAGTTCCTTAGCAGCCCAGAGTTCGTAAGTAGATGAGATATCACACAAGTGGTCGTAGAAGGCGGTCGGAATTCGGTTCATTTTGTTTTTTGGCG
>KN172089.1:35348-73592 GCA_000757755.1 Steinernema glaseri
TCGCAACGACTTTTCTTCGGTTATGAGACCGCTCCGTGCTCTTCTCCGAGGCATATAAACTTTTGTTCATCTTAAAGATGGACAGAAAGGGCCAAAGCAAAATGCTACTCGGCCCACTATCCACCACAAACAACAGGGTTCGCAATGGTTTCGCTCTGTAGAAAATATAAAACAAAGAGCGATAGGGGACGGATTTTTACCCTATTTCATTTCTGGTGATTCCTGTGATCTGAGGAGTGCTTGTGCTGGGATACAAAGTATCACACTACTGCCAATTTTCTTTACATAAAAGGAAAGACATTTGTACCATAATTCTTGGCCGGTTGGGTTCAACATCTCAAAGGTGCCACATGCAGTACTAGCTTAGTCATTGGAATCAGTCCTTAATGTATTGAAAGCGCTAAAATTTCTTTTTTGGAAGAGTAGAGTGCCCGTAAGAAAGTCAGTAGGTCAACCAGAACCTTTCCTGAATAACTTACTATTTTTTGTTCCTTAGCACAGTGCCAAAGTATGGCCTTAAATGATGGCATTCTTCTGCAGAAAGCTTAAAAATTCTGACCCGAAATGCAATCATAGTTAGGTTAAAACCCATAAGCATTCTCCCCTTCTTCCTTGTTGGTATCCTGCCTACGGCCAAGAGAAGCACAAAGACGCAAAATGGAAGGAAGAAGTAAGCTGCACAGACCCGGAGAATAGGCTTTTAAGTACCCAGTAATACCTCCGGCGACAACAATGGAATGGCTCTGGGTTGGGCTCAATTATGACGTAGAAAAATAGCCAAGAACCTACGGAGAAATTCCGGTTTCGACTTCCTTGTCAGAGGTCTGCTTTTCTTGGAATCTTGGAAGGATTTAGTGACAACACGGGAATGACGCATAGTGATGGCTCTGGGTAAGGATCAACGGAGCAGAATATTTTGACAAATGACATTAGTACTTCCGGTATCTCTTTTCGCGGACAAAGACCATAAGAAATATGGACACCCATGGGTTCTATTTTCATCCCCCGCAATAAACGCCTCCGAACCCACTTATAACCCCCTCTAACCTCAAAGTTTCCAATTCCCCAGAATACACTCTCCGTCGCCCGGGGCTCTATTGTCTGGACTCTAGTGTCAACAGCGCTATAAATAGGCCTCCTCTAATGCCGCCGAAAAAGCAATAAAATGCGATCCTTGGCTTAGCGTATGGCACCCAACAAAACACGCTAATCGCGTTGGGGCAAGTGGGAGTGAGTCACGGAGAGACGCCCAGGTCTCCGGAGGCGCGGCGAGCTCATTAGCCCATCGCGACGAAAACACGCTTTGTGTGTAGGGTGAACATGTGTAGGTGTTATCCAAACAAGGAAGGCCCTGGCAGGTGGGTAGGTTGTCGGTAAACACACCCGGACAAAACAGCGAAAAAAGGAGCGAAAAAAAAGCGAAAAATTAAAATTTATTTTTTAAGTAAACATATTTTGATTTCCGTGGTCTCAAGAGTTTTGGCGTTTAATTTAGTTTTAACTTTTTGCTCTTTTGGCCTTTCGCTCTTTTGTCCCGGTGCCGTTGGTGAAAGGATATAAGAGGATGTGTTTTACGGTTTTAGCCCCCCCCTTGTATCTTTGCCATTTGAATACCGTATCACACGACATTTGGACATAATACGCTACTTTAACAATGGGAATACCGTATAACACCATGTTCAACTCCTCATTCAAGAAGAGATCAAAGCGCAAGCCAAGGAGAAGGAAGAGTGACCTTGACAGGAATGTGTCATCGGACTCTTCCGCCTGGCTGTTTCCGCAGTCTAAGTGCGTTTCCAGATCGCGCGTTCCGTCACAAACAAGTGAGGAGCCAGGGTCGCACTTTCCCTAAGGAGAGCTCCAATTAGAGATGGACTAAAACAGAAGAAGACGCCCCAGGGATAGCAGACGATATGTTTTGAACTCTATAAGGTCTGATGTTATCGACCTTTCTTTATTGTTTGTGTTTTTCGCATTCTCGGCGCTAGATACGGTGGCCACTTGAACTATTAGCATTTACGCCTTTGACGGTCTTGAAGAGGGCTGGGAAGAAAAGCACAAAACTACAAAGAATTCAGAGGAAGGGATTTTCAACCTTAGAAAAAAACTTCCTGTTTCTGGTGATTCTACAGTAACCGGAACTTCTAAAAATGGAATGAATGTCAGAACAAGGTACGTCATTATGTCTGTTGACTGCTACATTACTTCCTGGTCCTTATTGTAAAAGGCTCATAAAGATGAGACGCGGTTGAGAATAATATGAAGGTAGAAGATCACCCTATACATATCTATATAATGATCAGGCTGACATCAAAGAAAAAGGCGATTCACTCGATGTATCAAATTGTCCAACAAAGTTATATAAATCAAGCAAAAATTTAATCTACTTGATTGACAGAAATGTTGCTTTCGATAGGATGAGTTTGTTACAAAGTCATAAAGCAAATTAACAAAAAAAATGTAAAAAAAATGTTAATAAAAATGTTTAAAAATCATATAATGTCACTGATGGATTAGAACAGAAGAAGACAGTGTCAGTAGATTAAAAGTCAGGTTGCAAAATTTTGCCACAAAAATGTGTATTCGCATCCACACCCTCATGCGTCATTAGGTCTGTTGACTATCCTATATTACTTCCTGATCCTTATTAGGAAAGTCCATACAGATGAGACGAGGAAGAAGACCACCCTATACATATTTATATACAGTTACTCTAGATGAAAGCAAGAGGAAATGGGAGAAATAAACCGCAAAGAAGTAGCCGGAGGCTTTTACCTCCTCGTACGTGCGAAGACCCCGCGGCGCTGATGACCAGATCGGAACTAAAAATTAGATTCAATCCTCGGCACTCCACTTCCGAAAGTCCGGCACGTAACCCTGCAGAGGGGTCACCGCCAACTGCACAAGAAGCCGTCTGCGGGCTAATCCAATTCCCGCGCCCTGAAGTGCCTACAGATGTTCCGCATACTGTAGCCATAAAGGTGATCCTGAGGGCCGCCTTCCAAATACCTAATTACTTTCTGCTAATTCGGTTTCGTCTCAGGACGCCAATTAACGCAATGGGTAATGGAGCCAGGAAAGGGCTTAGGGAGTGCGTTTGGAGATCGCCCGGCGGACAAAGGAATTCGATAAGACGAGGAGGGTGCGGACGCTAGCTTAAAATAGCTCTAGAAAGAGGTGACTCCATTAAGATCGGCCTGCTGGGTGACATCAAAGTTTGACCGCACGTAAATTAATACTTAGCGGCGAAACTCGATTAAATGCTAAAGATCAGATGAATTTCATTAGTCACAATTTCGTTAACTGTGAAAAACAGCACATTTAAAGTCCCTTTGACATGATGTTGGGCTGAATTAAGTAAACAAGTTTCGAGGTCTTATTTAGCATAAAATAATTGAATGGAACTTTCGATCCGCAAAAACAATCTAAGAAAAGCGTGAAGCCAGAACTTGTTGAAAACGAAAAACACGTGGTTCTCAGAGAGGCAAATTGTAGTCCCCTTAATATGAAAAGTTTTCGGTTATCCGCAGCTATATGAATTCTGTAAGACGTCGAGCAAACTCTGACTTACAGTAGGAAAACAGGGTAAAAAAAGAAAAAGAAAAAGAGAAGCAGAAAAAGAATTTGAAAATTTTGACCTAACTTGAGGCAGATTTTTTGCTGCTCCTATTTCACTTACAAGGGTCCAACTTTAATACCCAAAATGAAAAAAAAACTACGTAACGATTCAGGTTGCTATACATAGTAGGTCATAGTAGTAACCTTAATTTATACATCTAACAGAACTCCCTGGGTAGATCATAGTACCCTAGAAAGACGGTGACTTCATTACCAGCCGGCTGAGTGAAATAAAAGGCACTGAAACGAGAAAGAACAAATGTGAAGGCCAAGCTATGAAAGCTGCACGGTGGCATTTAACATCAGCTACATTACATTCAGGCTTTCTTTTTTCTTTGACAAACAACTTTTTGACGAACTGGAGTTTTTCTCTGAGCTGCTTTTTATATTTAAAAGTATGTACTGTTTTAATTTTTGAACGCCTTGTGATGGTGTACTCTGAGAGGACGTCGCGGACCGTGGAGTTGTAGAAATAGGTCAGAATTCTCCAGAATGACTAATATCCACAAGCATTTCATAGTGGCTGCACCACCCACGACAGTTGGACGTTCGGGTTCGAGTTCAAAAACGGAATAAAAAACAAAAAAGTCAGCGAAGGCGTAATTAAACGCAGAAGACAGCGCAGTTAAATTGTTTCCGCTTATTTTTAGGACAAAAAACAGAGCTTTTAACTTTCGTAGTCAAGACACACTTCAAAGGTACTTCGTTGACGTGTAGCCTTGTGCATTCCTCTACCAGAAGCCAAAGCAGAAGAGGGCCTTCTTCAGGCCCCTCATGCCTAAGGTATACCCACCCAACCACCAACGAAAACAAGAGAAAAACGATTTGTGTCAGCGCATACACCTACGGGGGTACGGTACCTAAATTGCCTGGCGTGTCTAACGAAAAGTAGCAATGCTTACGAAGTTGTATCCGACGAGGAAATTCTTGACGTAGGCTTGTTTGTCACGTGGAGGAAGTGGAGTTTAGTAATTGGGGCCAGAGACATGATACTGGTCACAATATATAAGAGCGAGTGACACTGGACTGGGGCTTGATAAGAAACGCCTCGATCTTTTTGATGGGGCCTTTTATAGGTCAGTAGAAGCTCATTAGCTACAGTAGACGAAGAATAACAATAATAGACTCTGTTATGACTGTTAGGAGTTTCTAGTTTGTTGTGACGGACTACAGTAGTGACAGTATATCAAAACACAAAGGTTCTTTAAAATACATTCACGTTTAAGTGACGCATTTAAGTAAAAAAATAACACTTTTTTGACAGAGATCAGTGTCAAGTCAGAGGTATGTTTCTTTTCCCTCACGGACCTAGGCTCTCTGAAAAACGCCAAACTTACATTTTTTAACAGCCTTAAGGCTGCGGCCATAACTATGAAATATTCTGTATAAGGAAAAAATATTTCTTTGTTTCATAAACGGGAGAGCCAATTGGGATACTCTCTTCTTATTCTCACCCATGTGTGGGCTTCTTTTAAGAAAAAAAAGTTTCTTTTTCTTCTTTCACAACTTTCATGTACATACTGTACCCATAAAACCAGGACCTTCAAGGACGTGAAGTTACAGTGACAAATGCATAACATAAGTCTTGGAACATAATGAAAACGACGGCGAAAACTCCTTAAATTGTGCTTGAATAAAGTTGTCAAAGTTTTGGCGTAGGATACATTCCTTCTATATCGAGAAGTAATAACCTTATGATGTTATACCCTCAAAACGCAAATCCCGCTACTATAAATCAGTAAGCGGACCTTTCTGACCCCATAATCCGCATAAAACTGTAGAAACGTGCCCGGACGGGGAAGACCAGGAAGCACGGAAGGGCCAACGCACTATAAAGTTAATGAGCTTCGGCCTCGGCCCGTCGGTCCTGAGGCATTTGGAGAAAATTAGTCCGAATTTTGACGAGGACATGACTGACGTGTGGAGAAGTCGTCAGCGGTTTGAATGATTGAGACCGGCGCGTTTATTGGGTTTCCAGCGACTACGAACCCTGGAGTGGATTAATTGGCGCGTGGGGCGATGATTGGTTCTGCTGCTGATGGACACTTGGACATCTTTTGTCTTTTACTTAGGAGAGGGAGTAGTGCTTGTAGATTTCAACTGAAACCTCCAAGAGAATTCTACACGGATGTCGCTTCTTGTGGACTTGGATCCGTTAAGGTCAACAAGAAGAAGGGTTGCAGGGATGTACTGGGTCCGATAAAGGGTAAAGGGTAAAAACTCCCGGGGTTTCTTGTGAAAAGGAACTAAAGTATGTTAAACGATAGGAGCAAAAGATCGAAGGTGAATTTTTAATTGCTTTAAGGGGTGCTAAGGAAAAGGGGTTTCAAAATACAGTCGTCTCTAAAGACGCCAATGGAAACCTTGATTACCTTTCCTTGTCTTTACTTCAATCCTTAGATTCTCCAGCTGAGAACACAAACATCAAATTTCGATGAGTAATCACGACAAACCGTCCTTGGACAATCAAAGTGCGACCGAACTGAACACCTTTCCTTGTCTTTACCTGACGGGCGGAAAGCCCTTATGTTTTTCCCAGATACCAATAATGAGCACATTAGATTGAAGGGATCTTAACGAAGCGGAAAAGGGCATATTTAGGAAAAAAAATCACTGGAATGAGCATAATCCTTTAAAGACAGACATCAGGGAGCGATTCCTAAGCAGTTTTCGACGCGTCCAGCTCCGAAAGGCAATAGAATTGAACTTTGGCAATTTGCCGATCCGTGCCCCCGAAGCATGTTCTTTTGTTTTTTGCTCAGGGCGAATGGCAAAAAAAGCTTCGACCTTTCTTGGAACCAACCAATAGTCCAAGCTGCAGCTCAAGAAGAGGATTGTAAAACCTCTGACAATATCGCACCCCATCAGCAATACCCGGCCGGAAATTCCTGAAGAGGTTTGATGGTAAACGAGTCGGAAGAATCGAGGATGGAACGCGGAGTGATTAATGTTTTATGTGCCAGTAAATGATGAGTCCAATCTGACATGGACCTTTTTTGTCAAGGGGTCGCGGTGCCTCTTAGGAACGCGCCATGACTGAGATTGATTGGGAGGAGACGTAGCATGTTGCTTTGTGGACGCATTTGGACGTCATGAGGATTATGCCCCAGAGGGAATATTCAATTCTTCCTGAAGAAACCCTGAATAGTTCCTCACATGAAAAGATCTCCATGGGCTTGTGGAAGCTCTTGCGGTCCAACAAGGGACGTCACCTTGCGATAGTGATCGGAGGGGCAAATTTCACAAACGCTCAAATTTTCATATTTTCTGTAGTGCCTTTCTTCTGGACTGTCAAAATTTCTGAGATTTTCGACACTCTAGGGGGTGATAGCACAGATATTGGGCCTTGTCCTTTCCATAGTCTAATATTTTGATCATCCAATAGCTCGTCTGGATTTCTTTTTACAGTTTAAATATTGAGGTAAGTCATGGGCATTCAGCAGGCACCGATCAACATCTGCATCTTGTCCATCGTCCCCTGAGCTCGAGTTGGAGCTAGGACAATGATTCAAATATAACGACGTGCTTCAGGGATGACAAACTAGAGAAAAAACTTAGGAAACGACTTTCTCCCCGATGAAACATCTAGTGCTAACTGCTTGGGGACAGGTCTATCCTTCTGGCTAAGGGCACTGACAGGCGGCGACTCATGTCAGAAGGAGAACTTGAAGGCCCAGAATGTTTCCTGTTCTTCTTAGAGAGTAGTCTCATTTCCAATAGACAAGAAGGCCTCCCTGAAGAAGCTCACTTTCTTTTGCTCCTAAGTAGGACTGTCTCCTCAAAATTCAAAGTTCCCGACCCTACTCATAGCCCTTCCAGCTACCGTACCCTCAAAAGTATTTCTGAATGATTCAGGGGCGGCTTTAGGAGAGTGATGCTCCGATGGTGTTTCATAACATGCAGGAACAATAAATTTGGATTTCGTTAAGCCAGGCCGATTCATCACGAGGAAATGTGTGCGGTCGGCGCGTTTTTCTCAAAGCGAGGGAATTGTCGAAACCGCTGCGGCGTTAAGAGATATCGCGAACGAGGTGAAGCATAAGGATCCTCAGCAATCGGCACATTAACGACGCCCCGACAGCCTAGATCTCAATGCTTTCGACAATCGCGTTAAGTGGCGAAAGGCCTTCGTGGGGCGGTTCCGTCCGGAACCATTTTTTGAAGAAGTCAAGTTAGAAACCTAAGAATTTGGGTGTTCTTCTCGAAACAGTATATCTGACCTTGCCCCATTGAGTCACTAGCCTTGATCTCGATGCTTTCAGTCCATTATACCCGAGAGGGGGACAGGAGCAGTTTGGTGAGAACTATTTATAGATGGTCGTGTTCCATAGGGCTTCCGAGCAGTGGGCGTAGTTCCAGTATTGGGCTAACCATTCGTAGCAAATGGGACACTCCGACTGACGTTTCCTCGAAGCTATCCATCTGCTTTTGACACATCGCTTCCGGGAACAGGACTTGCCTGGACAACCCAAGGACCTTTTTCTTTGAGCAGCGTATTTAACCCGTATACTGTGGATTCGAACACTCGTATACTGTGAAATTAGACAAATTGATGTCTTTTTTGCCATCAGCCTGGAAGAAAAAATCAGGTAGTCGTGGTGGGACCCGACACTCGATCATACAACTAAAAGAGACCGATTAGCATCGGTATTTGCCACACGGCTTGACAATCGATCTTTACACATCTCTGGCGTCGCCTTTTCTGTAATTCCCACAATTTATTTTCTTTTCTCGAGCAGATCGTTCTCCGCTTTAGGTCCCACACGTCAACCGGTCATTTACACCCAGTGTTTGGTCACCAAGATGAACGGAGTTCCGATTGACTTCTATGAGCGTGTTTGTGCCTTCCTCTCCGTTGAGCGACTTAAAGGTGCGAAGGAGCTCTCCGGTCATTACACTATAGCAGCGGAGACCGAATTTAACCTCAGGAGTCGATATGTGGTCACCTTTAAAGACGGTACCATAAAACCAGAACATCTGCTTTTCGAATGCGATCGCCGAATAGTGGAAACGCCAAAGGAAATCGCTGCAGTCCCGAAGAAGTTTGTCCGAAGTGTATATATCAAATTGAGAGACGCAAAGGGTACGGTATACCGAGAGGCTGTGCAGCAGTTTCCCTATGCCTGCTACCACTTCACGTTCTACTCGTCGTCTATCAACGAAGCCTGGGTTGACTTTGCCTGTTCGTTGAAGGGGCTAGGAATTATAAGGATTGGTAAGAAATTGAAGGAGGACGCGTTGCGACTCTTCGAGAAGCTCGTCACGGGCCAGAAGCTTTCCAATATTAACATAGCTTCAAAAGCAATTGGAGGTGCCATGATGGGAGTGCTGAAATCGGTCATCTGCCAAGATCAGTTCGAGAAGCTGGCGATCTGCATTGAGCATAACCAGCGCTGGAGTGGATGCGAACTTCTGGAGTTCTGGGCTCAGAACAGCGAGCGAATGAAAGGGAAGCGCTTGTTTCTGCTTAGTTTAGGCGACACCTTCAAGCCACTCGAAGATATCTTCATACAAAGAGCGCAGATGTCCAACAGAGCGCAGGCCGTAGGAATTGAGGACGTCCTCGAGGTTTGTTCTAAGGAGGAGTGCGACTTCATCGACAAGGAGTATCTCAACAGCCATTACACCTGTGCGATGCCATCGTGCGTTTACAAATTCGAAGAAGGAGAAGATGGCAAACGACGTCGGATCTACATTTCTTACGATTGCGCCGGAGAAACGCAAATAGTAGAGCCTTGGCGACCTGCGAGCCACAGCGGACACAACGACCTTCGCTTACTGCGAGATACGGAATACGTCCACATCTTGTTCGGTTAATTGTTTGTTTTATTTCGCGTCAGGCAGTGTTCATGTGCTTTATTTATGTCCATCCGAGAGTGAGGGAAATATTCACAAAGACACATAAAACCATATTACAATAGCCACATGATGTTCACGAGTTACGCGAGCCTACACAAAATAGGTGTATAGGTGCTAAAAATAAGAATGTGGGTAGCTTCAAGGCTTGGAACTTCCCTGTTTTTAGCTGTGTCCTTCCTACTACCATCGAGAAAAGAATGACGGCTTCGGTGACTTCAAAAAGGCAACTTTCATCTCTAGTTGAACACATTATGGCTTCTGCTCAGTTTATTAGCACAAAAAAGAAGATAATGTAACCTATAGAATTGTTGATGGGTAGATGTAAAACAATGGTTTAGTAGGATGAAAGTGAACACTGACTCTTTCTTGCACGTCTTCTGTCGTCAGGTGGCTACAACAGTCCTCATAGAGTCTGGGAATGACAAAAGAGAACTTCTTCCTTCTGGGCGTGCTTAGAAATGCGTTGATCACTCCCATGAGACAGATTCTGCTGGAAACGGGACCGGATGAGGAGTCGAAATTCAGCTTTTCAAATTGCTCGGAGGCGACGAATCTCAAGAGGACTGGGAAGAACTCGTTTGTCACGTGGACGCCATTGCTACAGAGCAGGCAGCGCAGAGTTCCTCGGTTGATGTTTTGGGTGAGTATTTCTGTCGGCAGGAGCTGGCAGTTGAGGATCTGGAGCTCGGTGAGCCGAGAAGGCGCCAAGCAAAGCTGTTCTACAAGAGCTACACCGCTAAAATTTGCATCGAAAGTCAGTCCACACGGATAGCCTCTCCGAAGATGCTTCTGTAAAAGTTGGAGGTTCGCCTTGGTCATAGGATAACAGTCTTTCGTCGGCTGACCACTCTTGTAGATCTGGATAACTTCCACAGTAAACTCCTCAAGATCCCCTAAAGGAACAAACTTATTGTTGGACGTAACATAGAAGACTGCTTCCTTCTTTGACACAAGGAAGACCGCAAGGGTGGCTGAGATTCTGAAGCATTTTCTGGCGGCGACCTTGCCCCATATGGACGGGTACTGGGGAAATTTTCCATATGAGGAGACTTGGAGACGCTCAAGTTGCAGCAAAACGTCCTCGATGAAGCAGATTGGCACACGATCCATGACGGTCAGCATTGAGGCTGGAGTGAGGCTATAAATGAGGTCAGAGCCAATGCATTCTTGTTGGGTGAGCATCGCAAAATCACTGATGAAACGATGCACAAAGAACGGCATTATGTTAAACAGCGAACTGCAACGTGTATGGATGCAGCGATCTCTACAAATCACAAGTACTTCGAGCCGAACGTCGCAATCTTTTTTACACATATAACTGCAAAAAAACAGAAATTATAAAGATCGTGATTGTTGGCGTGTGAGGCATTTGGGGCACGATTGTGGAATCTCAAACTGTAATAACACATCTTCTTAATGGTCACAATTGTTGGCGTCGGCGGCACCGTTTGCGTCGAAGTAGGGGACGACGTCTTTACGCAATCATTTTTATCAGTTTTTTTTTAAACAACGAGAGAGAACATATAAGATCTATCTACTTATGTTTATTAAGGCAACAATTTGATTCTGACGGGCAAACATGAAGCAAAGTTCTAGTGCAGCGAAACTCAACTTCAACTTTCTCTCTTAAGTCTTCTCCCGTGAGGCGGCCACAAAAATCTCGATATCGTTCGGAAATGACAAAAGACAACTGCTTCCTTCTGGGCCTGCTTAGAAATGCGTCGATAGCTCCTTCGAGAACGACTCTGCTGGAGACCGGGCCGGTGGAGCAGGTCAATTTAAACTTTTCAAATGGCTCGGAGGCCACAAATCTCAAGAGGACTGGGAAGATCTCTTTTGTTACGTGGACGCTAGAGCAGATCAGCCAGCGCAGAGTTCCTCGGTGGATGCTTTGGGTGAGTAATTTCGTCGGCAGGGGCAGATGCCTGCTGAAATAGAAATTTGTGACCCGAGAAGGCGCCAAGCACAGCTGTTCTACAAGACTTACACCGCTGAAATTGGCAAGTAGAGCCAGGGTGCACGGATGGCCTTTCCGGAGATGCCTTCGCCAAAGTTGGAAGTTCTCCTTGTTAAGCGGGTGGCGGTCTTCCGTTAAAACTCCACTCTCTTCGCGTATTGCAATACGACGCAGAACATATTGATCAAGATCTTCCAAAGGCACAGGACCACTAGAGAAGACCTCAAAAAATGGTTCCTTGTTAGATTCAAAATAGACATCAAGAACGGCCTGCTCTCTGACACCTTTACTGGCGGAGACCCTGCCCCAAGTGGATGGGTACTGGAGAGTGTCGCAGGAAAAAAGCGGTTTTTGAATCTCCAGTAGCAGCAGGACTTCTTCGATGAAACAAAGAGGCACTCGGTCCATGGTGATTACTGAGGTGATGCACTGGAGGTGATGAATCGCTTCAGGTCGCACCAATACACAGAGAAGTACGCACTGCTTCCAGCCCAGCTCCGAGGTAAATCTTTTGCGTTAGAAATGGGCCAGGCTCGAAGACAGAAAATGCTCTAAAAGCAGTTCCACTGAGTTTATATTCACTTTCTATCGTATTAAACGGTGACATGAAGGTGAATATTATAGAACATAGGATGATGTGATGTGGTTGGTGCGATCTTGGTGCGTCTTGGTGCGAAATTTTGCCACCTCTACGCATTTTTTTTTCAAAGCCGAAGCTAAAACTGCATGGCGATCTTGGATGAGGCCGGAGTAAGGCTTGTTAGGTGAATATCATTAACTTATAAATATGTGATACAGCGACGTACAATGAACGACTTTCAAAAAAATAAATTCAAATTCAAAGGACAACAAATTCGAAACGGTACCATTTTATTGTGCCGGGCAAACAGAAAGCAAAGTTCTAGTACGGCGAAACTCAACTCCAACTTCTTCTCGCACGTCTTCTCCCATAAGGCGGCCACAAATATCTCGATAGCGTTCGGAAATGACAAACCAGAACTGCTTCCTTCTGGGCCTGCTTAGAAATGCGTCGATCGCTCCTTCGAGAAAGACTTTGCTGGAAACTGGCCCAGAGGAGGAGGCGAACATTAAATGCTCAAATTGCTCGGAGGCCACGAATCTCAGAATGACTGGGAAAAACTCGTTTGTCACGTGGACGCCATTGCTACAGACCAGGCAGCGCAGAGCTCCTCGGTCGATGTTTTGGGTGAGTATTTCCGTAGGCAGGGGCAAGTCAAAAGGGTCAAGCCCGTCGAAAGAGAAATGGGTGACCCGAGAAGGCGCTAAGCAAAGCTGTTCGAGATAACTTATACCGCTGAAATTTGCATGTAAAGCCAGGTAGCAGGGATAGCCTCTCCGGAGATGTCTCTGCAGGAGTTGGAAGTTCTTCTTGTTAAGCGGGTGGCGCTCTTCCCTCCAAACTCTATTCTCTTTGTAGATGAAGATATCACGGATAACGAATTGCTCAAGATCTTCCAAAGGCACAGGCATGTTAGTTCCAGCATGAGAAGTCCAGAGCGAGAATACTGGCTCTTGTGAAAGGTAGACATTAACACGGACTTGTTCTTTGACTCCTCTCCTGGCGGCGACCTTGCCCCAAGTGGACGGGTAGTGAAGGGTCTTTCTGATCCAGTAGGGAATAGAGTCCAGAAGCAGCAAGACTTCTTCGATGAAACGGAGAGGCACACGATCCATGGCAATCGATTAAAGCTGGAATGATCCGAAGGTTGCAGCGATACACAGAGAAGTCCGCACTGCTTCGAGTCGAACTCCGAGTCCTTTGTGTGAGGAATGGGTCAGGCACGAGGATTGAAGAGGTTGTACTTTCTATTGTATCGAAAAGGAACGGAACTACACAGTGACGTGAAAGTAAAGATGCATATAAACCACAGGACGAGCGCGCTCCGTGTGAAATGTGAAACGTGCGAAATTTCGACACCTCTGCGCGTCTTCTTCAGCACCAAATCAAAAACTGCATTTGACGTGTCGTTATCACCACTACCGGTCGGCTCGAGATGGACCGAGTTTCTTTTTCATTTCGTGAACATTTATGCGAACTTCTGCCCTTGAAGGTGCTCGCGGAAGCGAAGAAACTCTCGGGAAGCTATGGAGAACTTGCGCAATACGCGTTCGATCATATTTCCAGCTATTTCTGCTCCGTGAGAGATGGCTCTCAAGTGCAAGAGTTCCTGCATTACTTGGGCAGTGATCAATACGCACAAACACCCGAAGAGATCGAAGCTGCGCCTAAGAAGCTCGTTCGGTATGTGATGATCCGCTTAGAGGACGCGGAAGCCGAAAAAGTGTCCCGAGAAACTGTCCAGCGCTTCCGCCTTGCCCAGGAATACAGCTTTATACTCGAGTCATCATCCATCAGCAAAGCCTGGGTCGACTTCGCCTACTCGCTGAAGAGGTTGGGAACTGTGGCGATCGAAAAGAAGTTGGACGACGATTCTCTGGCGCTCTTCGACAAACTCGTCACTGGGCGGAAGATTACCACGCTTAAAATTTATCCAGAAGCTTTCGATACTGGTATTTTGGAGGCGTCGAAATCCCTCCTCTGCCAAGAACAGTTTGAGGAGCTAAGGTATGTGCAGCTCACTGAAGCCTCGAGACCTCCTGTCGGCGACCTTCTGGAGTTCTGGTCAAAAAACAGCGAGAAACTCAGAGGAAAGCACTTCATTATGACAGGAGAATGCAGGAACAGTGTCCAGGAACTCGGCGCGTTCTTTCAAAGGAACGGTCAAAAGCACGTTCGAAGGATTATAGAGAAATGCTCGAAGGAGGAGTGCGACTCCATCGACAAGGAGTATCGCCACAATCATTACGCCTTTGTCATCCCGTCGTGCGTTTTCAAACACGAAGAAGGTGAGGGGGATGGACGGCGCAAGATCTACATAACCTTTGAATGTACTAAATTGAATGATAGGCAACCGATGCGACACGCGACCTACAAGGGACCGGACAACCTTCGTTTGTGGCGACATACGAAGCTCTGTCACACAATGTTTGCCTAGAAAGTTAGTGTTTACTGAATAAATTTGTCTTTTTAGTAGTAGAGGGACTTCTCGTTACAAACATTGACACCCAAACATCCTTATGGACACAATCGCCATGATCTCTGTCTCCACAAGCTCACAGATGCTTAAACCTGATATGCCTCTTGAGCATCTGCATCTGCAGGTCGGGGTGATGACGTAGGTGTAAAACGTCCCTAAATGCTAACGAACATCCAGCCATCATCGACCTTCACCCCCGCAGAATACAGTACCCCACGTCCGGTTCGTGAGTAATTCGCTTTCGTTCGCCGACGTTACGAAGGTCGGCGGCGACGAACCGTCACCACGACTTCTTCAGACGCTCGCCTTGTGACTCACGCTTGCTCTTTGAGGCGACAAATCGCCCCGGGCAATTTGTCCTTTCCACGTATATAAGTACGCCAAGCCCACTTCGTCCTCCAAACCGCTCTCAGAAATGCGCTCTCCCGCGGTTTTAGCCCTCTCCCTCCTCCTCCTGGTGCCCTCAAGCGGCGCCTTCTACTACCCGGGCTACGGAATGCCGCCATGCCGCTGCTTCCCCCATCCCATGATGTGTCCCCCACGGCCCCCTCCCATCTGTCCTCCAGCTTGTCCCTGTGCTTCTGGAGGCTACTCCCAGCCGGAGCCGACCTACCAGATCGCCGGTGGAAGCTATGAAACGCACGTCGACTACCTTCCCTCCTACAACAATGGGCATTCCCGAGGGGCGGACTACTATGCAAATTCAGGATATCCACAACCGTCGCAAACGTCTTATCCATCACCCCCGACGGGAGGCTACGTCGCTCCAGGTAGGACGCGCTCCGCAAACCGGTCCGCGATGTTTCTTTTTCGCTAACGGCGATCCCCTTCTTCGCAGGCGGAGTTCCGTCTCCGATCCAGCCAGACGCGGCCTCCGGCGGAACCTACACGGAGTACGACGACGCGCAGAATCAAAAGAACACCGAAGGGGGCGCTCCTGGGGAGCAGCCTTCCGTGGCCTACAGCACAGACGTCTCGGAGACGGAGAATCTGTCTGAGACGGAGAATCTGTCTGAGACGGTGAATAGACAGACGGAGGTCGGCGCTTCGAGTGTTTCTGATGGATACAAGCGGAAGGCGAAGGCGCGTGGTGCTAAGACGGTCACTGTCGATCCGAAGTGCAACAGCGATGTCCTTAGAGAGATCATGGATACGGTAAGGGGGTGGAAGGGTTAACTGCAACTAAACACCGATATTTGACTCGATATTTTACAAGAGGAGTATTCAGCAGGGCCTCGGAACAGTTTTTTTATTTTTCTTGATAAGGTCAAATGCATGATTTAGAAGAAAATGTAGTGCAGTGTGGTCCAAATTTATGAGTCCAATTGTCCAAAATCAACCCGACCACCTCTTCTTTTTGCCTAATCTCGATAAGATCAGAGTAGAAAAAGGCGATAAAAAATGAACTTCCGCGAAGAAAGAAACCGGACTTCCATGTCAAGTTCGGGTCAACCTAATGAAACTTGACCCCACAAATACCGTAACACTGCTTGCAGAAGACAACGGACAACCCGGCGGAGTCCAAACGAGCGATCGCCAAGGCGGCCACTGAAGAGTTCCTCATCGCCTTCGACGTCATCTGCAGCACTGGCGACTTCTCCTACCTTGCAAACTCGCGCCTCTTCTGCGAACACAAGACGCGCGGCGTCACGTGTTTCGCCTTCCAGCACTGACCTCCCCCAGAGCTGGACACTTCCAAAACCCGATCGGTTACATCTTCCGCTTCCTTCTCTTCCTTGTTCACTTTCCTTTCCTTTTCGCTTGCTTTGTTTAGCGATCCAAACCAGGCAAAGCAGAGGCGAAGCCCCAGAGGAAATATTTGATCCCAGAACCCTTCGGATTTTGAAAACTGCCCAGCGCTGACCGCCATCTGCTTGTACATACCGACAATAAACACTTCCCGCAAAATGTCTTTTTTCGACGACTTTCGCGCGCGGCTCTTTTCCGGTTCCCGACGGGTCTCGCGAACCCGTCCGACCTTGCGGGGTATAAGATTATCCGCGAGACAAAGATGAAGCCAATTACCGACCACAATGACTAGGTTCGCGGTTCTCGTGCTCGTGGCGCTCTTCTCGCCCGCCATCAACGCCTTCTTCCTCAACTTCCCCGGCTTCCCAGGGGCCTGCAACTGCGCGGCGGCCCCTCCAGCTTGTCCTCCAGCCCCGGTGTGCGCCCCTCCGCCTCCGCAGCCTTGTCCCGTGCCTCCTCCTTGTACCGTTGTCTCCAACAACTTCCCTCCTCCCCCCGTCTACGCGCCTCCTCCGGCCCCCGTTCCCCAGCCGCTTCCTCAAGTGGCCGTTCCCCGGAGCCACGAGTACAGCAGTGGGCCCGTGAAGACTTCCTACGAAGCAGCCAAGATCGAGCATAGCACTGAAGTCGTCGAAGTGGACCCGACGAGCGTGGACCGCGCCTCAGCCTCCAAGTCCTTCCAGGCGCAGCATGTAAGTACTTCTAGAGCTAATTAAGCCGCTGGAAAACCCAAAGTCAATGCCAAATTACCGTAATCTCCTTGCAGTCCCCAATCAACCCTCTGCCTGCGAAATCGGTGGTCAAGCGCGAAGCAGAACCCTCTGTGCAAGCTGAATGCAACAGCGAAGTGCTCCGAAACATCATCCAGAAGGTAGGCGCCCCTCCACCCTCCTTAAGCTGACAGTCTCCTTCTAGAACATGAAAGCGACACCGGCAGAATCCAAACGCATCATCCAGAAGGTCGCCCGAGAGGCCATCGGCGGACGTATCGATGTCATTTGCTCGCGGCAGAAGATTTCCTACATCGTTAACACCCGCCACTACTGCGAGGCCGAGAAGTCGGGCATCACGTGCTTCGTCTTCCGCCAAGAGGCGTAGATCGCCCCGTAGCCTTAGTTGTTGCGTTGTTTCACTTATTAATTTATTATTAACGATCGATTTTCCATGGGTACTGTAGAAATAAAGAGACTTATGTCAAGTGCATGAGCGCGAGACAGAAGATAGTCGTAAGGATACGGTAGTATCCCGTAGAGGGGTGTATCTTGGGCCGTCGAGATTTTTTCACCTTCTGGTTATAAATAACTTTAAATAAGAACCCACAGCTTCTCACACATTTGTCAAGCAATTTCACGGTACTTAGAAGCACCATAAAGCAGGGAAGTGAGAAGAAGATAGGCTAGAAACCGAGAAGTGGGTCCGTAATACACCCTTACTTCAGCTTAATGCGCGAAGGCAAGACAGACAATGTCCGTCTGCGTCACTTCGCAGTAGCGCCGAGTGTTGGCGAGGTAGGAGAGGCGCGTAGGAGAGCAAATGACGTCAAACTTCGACTGGAAGGTCTGCTCGGCTTCATTGGCGATCGAACGTTTGGAGGCGGCCAAGTCAGAAGGATCCATCGACTGAAATGGAAGATATGTATTGCAAGAAGCAAGCTCCTACTCACTTGGTGCATGATCATCCTGAGACGCTCATCGTTGCACTTGAAGGTGGGCGCCTTCCGAGGCACTCGACTTCGCGCCCCAAGAACCCTCTGGAGATATGGTGGAAGTGACTGTATCTCGCCAGAAGTGTCGGCGCTAGGTTCCATCACGGGTGGAGGCGTGGGAGGCGTTCGTTCGACGAAAGGCGCCTCCGATGACACTGAAACCGTTAAGATTAGAACCACGGCTACCGTAACCATCTCGAACTAACCTTCTTCTTCAATCTCCTCGGATCCGGGATGTGTCGGCGTCGCGTCAATCTCGAGGACCCTCGCTTGCGGATACTTCCGATGTGTGGCCACTTCGTTCGTCACGGGAAGCCGCTGGGTCACCTGCTGGGAGAGTCTTCCTTCCATTCTCGGGTCAGAGGTCCCCGAAGGGCCTAAATAAGATCCGGACACCGGAGGTCCAGAAGAAGCTCCTCCAGAGCAGGCAGGCTGTCCGCAGTCGGAGCTCTCGGCGACGCTGGGAAGAGCGGAGCAGGCAGGAGGGGCAGGACAAGGAGGACAGAAGGAGGGCCGCCCGCAGTCGGCGCATCCCCCGTAGGGGTAGTAGCCGAGGGTCGAGGCGACGACCGCCGAGGCAACTAGCCAGGGAAGAGCGCGCATTTGGGACTGCTGGATCCTGCGGCACCTTCCCAGCACGGGAAGAGCCCAAACCTGTTTGTGGCGAACTCGAGTGTCCTTCCTCGAATGACTCTTGTTTTGACGGCGCCGATCCGATCTTACAATCCTTGTTAGTCATCACACAACTGGATTCTCCGTGCGGCTTATGTAATTGGTGACAACATCCACTCCGACATCCCATCATGGCTGAACGCCTCATTAATCAATTGCCTAAACACTGGAAATCATCTTTATCGGGCAGAAGAAGCAACAACAAAAACAAAACAATCATAATAAATTACTTTCTCCCCAGTCGCTCCAACACTTTGGTAACCACATCGTCCACGGGTATTTCCTGGAAGAAAACTGTAGATTAAGGAATGAAGTGGGCCATCTCACCTCCTCCGCTCTGGAGCTGACGTCCCGGAGTTTCACAACGCCTCTTGCGACCTCGTCTTCACCGATGATTATCATAGTTGTGATCCCGCTCTGCTCGCAGTATTGCAGCTGGTTAAGTAGTTTCGGCTTCTGCTTGTAGGCGTATTCCGTTTTGATGTCGGCACTCCACAACTTCGTGCATATGGCCATGCGCTGCAGGAAAAGGTCCTTGAATTCTTTGCGACCAGACACGGCGACGTAGACTTCGGTGTCGGTGTCGCGCTCCTTTAGTCCACGAGCCTGAAAGGAGGCAGGGCTTATTGTGTGGATAACACTTGGAGGTAGTGTCCACAGAGAAGGTCTCAGGTAGGACTCCATCCATCACCTTGAGACGGCTCGAGGATCACTTGTCTCGTGTCTACCAGACACTCTCAGGTCTGTCTGTCTAGGTTCTGCCGGACAAGGTTTCAGATCTACTTGATTGCCCCTTGGACGTAACTCCGCTAAAGTTCAAGCTAGATAATGTTCTTACCTCATCGCGCCTCTGGACCAGACGGAAGATCCTTTCGATTCCTAGCGAGAAGCCGACGCAGGGGGCGTCGAATTTCGAGATGGACTTCACCAAGCCATCATAACGGCCTCCAGCGGCGACAGAGCCCACATTCGAATCTTCCTTATCGCCCTTCTTGTTCTTCCCCTTCTTCGCGTTGCCATCTTCGGCCGGTCCGGCGTTCTCGAACGAAGACTTGGTGATAACCATCTCGAAGATCACGCCAGTGTAGTAGTCGAGTCCACGGGCCAGAGATGGGTCGATGGAGATCCGTTCGCTAATTCCATAGGCAGTACAGTATTCGAGAAGGGTTTGCAGCTCGCTGACTCCCTTTGCGATGTTGGCGTTCCCACTGGAGCGTTCCAAGATGGTGTCGAGGATCTGCGCATTCGATAGTTCAGGGCGCTCGGCTGAAATGAGGGATGAAAACTCTGGTTAGGGACTTGGGACCTACCTCGAAGAGTGATAAAGCCATGGAGAGCGTCGACGGCCTCCTCGGGGATGCTCTTCACCTTCACGAGTTCCTCGCGCACTTCGGCCCACGGCTGCTTGTCGAGCTTATCTATGGAGGAACAGACGGTCTTGAACTTGTCAGCCGGCACTTGGCACACTTCCAGAATTCCGTTGAGGAGGACCTTGTGGTTGACCTTGTTCAGGAATTCGCCCAAGTCCAGTTCCAGGAAGATGTCATCCATGATCTTCATGCATTCCGAATCGGCAATCATCAAACCGCTCTGTCCAACGTAGTCGAAATCCTAGAAGGTGGCGATACCAACAGTCACACTCTCAAAGAACCTACACACTGATAAAACTCGCGATAACGGCCACGGGCCATCGCCGGCTGGTCGCGACGGTAGACCTTCGCCACGTGATAGCGCTTGAACTCTCCGAGCTTGTTCATTCCAACGTAGCGGGCCAGAGGCACCGTCAGATCGTAACGCAGGGAGTACTCCTCGCCTCCCTGGTCCTCCAGATTGTAGATCAGCTTCGTCTCCTCTCCGTACTGGTCTTCCTTCTGGAGCAGGGACCGCATCTCGAACACAGGAGTGTCGTAGGTGACAGCTCCGTGGCGCTGATAGTGCTTGACCGCGATGTCGATAACCTTCTGGCGCACCCTTGTTTCGGCGGGAGCATAGTCGCGAGTTCCCTTGGGCACCTTCAGCATGGTGTCTTCCTATAAATATTCTCAATTATAGGAGGAAAAGAAGTAGGTAAGCTCGCAGCGTTATATTGAGGGGCCTTCTTATCAACTCGATCTCTAAACCCAAGGCGACAGACCTGTGCTGCAACGCGCGTGGCTTCATCGCTTCCACTGTCCATGATGCCGAGTAGCTGTACTCACATTTATTTAAACAACTGGGAGGTGCGCTTTTATATTCTCTACTACGGCATCATGCCTGTGAAATCGTGACGAAATTCTTCGCCATTTCATGAAACGCGGTGGGAAAACAACAACAAGCGGAAACAGGGTGAGTGAGTGACTTCTATATGCGCCGATTGCATCAGACTGACTTCGACTAGGGAGCGCGAGTCGCTAGCGGCTGGAAAGAGAATCAAGAACCTCAATCGAGGGCAATTGGATCCGAAAAAACACAGAACCGTGTCACCGGACTATAATTCAGCCGAATGGCATTCGGAAACTCAGGGAAAAGGCGCGTTGGGTGCAACTTTCCGCACAGAAAAAGCGGCGATCAATAAAAGAAGAAATGCATAGCAAAAAAGGGAATAAAGTGGTGCCATAAGCCTTGAAACAGAAGGCACCACACATCAAAGGAGAAGACTGATGAATACTGTAGATATATATCAGGAATGTCGTGTCATGAGCCGAACACCGGAGTTGTGACAATGAGAAGCTCCGAAAATTAGACCAAGGCACACTACAAGCATCATACCAACAGGATTTATTAAAACAACGTTTTATTTATATACTCTACAATGAATAAAATATTTATAACAGGAATAATAAACCTCCGACAGCTATCTCAGTAAAAGTCGTTCCTTCGACCACTAAAATCAAGCCCTGTACAGTGGGACAAACGTAATACAGGAAATGTACCTGCCAATCCCTAACATCGCCGGTGTAGTCAAGTAGTCGCTGGAGACTATAGGGCTCAATCCATCGCCAGCGCCAAATATGCTGCCTGTCGGTACTCTGTGTGGTTTGGATCCCTAAAGAGTTGGAAACAGTTCAGTTTCATTGTATCCTACTGGCTTACCCTTTCGTTTATGGGCGTGCTCGTGCATACCCCGACAAAGGCTGCATCTCCGTGCTGGCTTGGTGTCGAGAAGCATAGATCTATACAAAACATAAGACTTTGTACGTTAAACACAAATTAGAAGTACCTCGTGATCCGCCGCTATGTCGACTTGGTGTTGTATGATGAGCGCGCTGAACCATTTGCCTCAATCGTGCTAATTCCCTTTCATTTTCCTCTATCTTCTTCTTTGCCGACTGGAGTTGCTCTTGGCAACGTAAAGACTCGTTTATAGCAGCCCTAAATCACCAAAACTAAACTAGTGGGATTGTGGATAAGCTTACTTCTCGCCATCGGCTCTCTTTCTGTACTCGGCTTGTAGCTTCTTATACATTGTGCTGCACTTCTTGAACTAAAATAGACCACAGTAGGGACGTATATATGTTGGCTTTACATACCTGTTCGCTTTGGGCTTTAAAAAGCCGGCTACGGTGATGACTTCGAAAATCAAGTAGCTGCTTAATTTGCTTGACATAGTTGTCACACAGTTCCTTCGGGTCCCGGAATAGCTGCATCATCTGGGACGGCATCTGGCGGTTGATCTCGAAGAATCTTCCCGGACGCTTGCATATCGGGCACAAGTGAGGCTGCTTGGGGTTCGTTACATTTGCTGCCGGTACTACAGCTGAAATAAAACAACTGTAAAACAAGAATATCCAGTATGGTCCACTAACCTTTGCTAACGCATTTCTTGCACAAGATATGGGAGCAAGATCCCAGGAAGAAGCCTACACCCTGCCCATTCTGAGGTTGCCGAATGCAAGAGTTGCAATGGACAAAGTCATTCATTCGAATGCAGCGGTCTGGAACGAAGAACTCGGATGAACGAAATGCGAAAAATAGAAACTACTTCAGTCACTCTTCAAACAAATTTCGAGCAGCCAGAGAGGCTAAAGAGCAACCAGAGTATCCTTGCAGCGACACGCAAAATGAACTCAAAGTCAGATCGGGCTTCAAGACACTTCGATCTGTCTAGTCACATGCACTTTACTGGAGCTGCAGTTAGAAGAAGGTCGTAAATGCGCCCAAAGAATTCAGTGCTACAGCGCAACAATTGGCGACAAACAGAGTCAGCAGAATTTAACGAACGTCACCAAACCCAAGCATTTAATTAACCGAACATAATTTTTGATTGATAATGATAGCGCGATATCTACCAGGTGTTTAGTTTGGCGGTGTTTAGTTTAATAGAAACACAATCAGACACCCTCACGGAACCTAAAGAATAAACAACGAAAATCCAATAGAGCATTCAAGGAAAATGCGGAAGTGTTTCGTGAGAGCGTGCGCGATGTTGCCTGGAGTGGGCCTTCCCAGCTCACTCGCTGGGTCTCGCACGGAAATGTTCAATCTGTCTCGTGGAAGATATCCGAACCGGCGAGTTTTATGCGGGTGTTGTTTCTGGCTTTCCGGCAAGTTGGCAAAACGAAAGTGGCGAAGGGAAGCAGGACTATCCCAACGAAACAAGGAAACGATTTGGGCTTAGTGCTGCACTCAGGACTGTGTCTTCCAGATCGAATCGACTTTTCCCAGGTTCTCTGGGTTCCGCTGGCTCACCGTGGTCATGCGCGATACGAAGAAGGTCACTTGGTGATCCTCGAACTGTTCGCCTTCTTCTCCTCGAACTACTTCGTCTCCGACCTAATCATGGCGTGCTTTTCCACGTGTTTGCTTGATGCTTGTAGTTTCACCAGATTTGAACAGATTTTTGCTCCTCGCCACCGCCACTCGTTCTGTAGCTAAAATACGTGAGTGCTTGGGATTCCACGCCTTGCTGGCTCTGATTTTGTGGCACTGTAGTGGAGCTGTTCGCATAAGGGAGGGAGGGGGCGCGCACTGATGTTTATTAGACGTCCCACCGCGCCGAGACGTCGCGCGAACAACCGCTTTTCAAGTAGTCATCAGAGTGAAGTGCGACCAGCGTCAGCTCTTTTGAAGTCCCCATTCGTACCTTCTTACTTTCAGAGGCCATGCCAAAGTCGACAACGCTCAGAGACCTCAGGGCAAAGCTCAACGACATGAGGAACCGCTGTTCCGCGGCAAACAGCAACAGTATGCGTGCGTTTTCCGCCGATCTCCACCCCGCTGTTTAGATCACAATACTCCTGACGGTTCTTCTAGCAGTACGGAATCGGGAGCGCCTCTCAGCAAGAGCGCCCCACCTGAAGTATGCGTTAGCGAAGAACGGAATACCGACAATGGAAGAGAAAAGGAAACCGCCCCTGAGGCGGCTAAAGTCGAAGAGAAGCAAGAAGTCCCCGAAGCCATCAAAATCGAAGAAAAGGGAGAAGTCCCTAAAGTAGTTCAAGTCGAAGAGAAGGAAAAAGCCCCGGGAACAGCTAAAGTCGCCCAGTGTGCGCATACAAGTAATGGCCCCGCTGCTGCGCCCAAGAAGATGGATCCCGTCCTAGTTCCCGGCAATAACAAAGCCCAACCGAAGAAGTGTCCTGCTGAAGACAATAAAGAGAACGACAAACGAAAGCCGAGGGCTCAACCCGCCCCAACAAGACGGACAATCTACTCGACGTCAAACACATCCCTTGCTTCTCGACAGAAACGGACCATCACCGTCAGTGGCGTCACATACGACGTGCTTGGGACCTTGGGCCATGGAGGATCAAGCAAGGTAACCTTCCCATCTTTCTAAAGTGTATTTATGTTATTGTTTTAGGTCTATCACGTTGTAAACGAAATAGGACGAGTATTTGCTGTGAAGACCGTCGATCTAACCGATGCGGACGAGATCACGCGGCAGTCCTACATCAACGAAATCGGACTGCTCTCGAAGTTGCAAGGATCGCCACACGTCATAACGTTATACGCCTAGTACGCAATTGTCCTCAACGTATGTGTGCTAACCTCGACCTACTTCCAGCGAGCTTCAGGGCGATCAGCTCCACGTTGTTATGGAGAAGGGCGATGGCGATCTGCAAGCATATCTCAGAAATCGAAGGAGCGACGAGCAAAGCGTGAAGAACTACACGATAAAGTTCCTCTGGGGCGAGATGCTTCGCTGTGTTAAAGTCATCCATGATAAAAGTAGGTTACTGTTGCTGTGTTCCTGATCTAAAGCGGGTCTTCTTTAGATATTGTCCACTCTGACCTCAAGCCGGCCAACTTTCTCTTTGTCGGCGGTGGCCACATCAAGCTGATCGATTTTGGGATCGCTGCTTCCATACCGTCCGACCAAACATCGGTGTGGAAAGAAGGAATGATGGGAACCCTCAGTTATATGAGCCCGGAAGCGATCAATGAATGCGGGAATTCGAATGTAACGGAGGACCTCGACGACAGCTCGCCTAGGAGCCGCTACAAGGTTTGTTAGGAAAGGGAGAGGAGCCCACGTTCACAAAGCATTCTTCTTAAGGTACCTCTCAAATCAGATGTTTGGTCACTGGGTTGCATCCTCTACAACATGGTCTACGCGAGGACGCCGTTCCAAGGAGTCAAGTCCATGCAGGACAAGATGGCCGCCATTGTAAATCACAAGTTCGTAATCGACTTCCCTGAGATTGACGACAAGCGTCTTTTGGATGTCATGAAGGTAGCCACTGCTCACACCAACATTAAGCGAAGGTTCTGTTTTAGAGATGTCTTGTCAGAGATGTTAATAAGCGGGCGTCAGTAGAAGAACTTCTTCATCACCCTTATTTAGAGGAAAGAATAGGTTTGAGTTTGCTTCTTCTGAGGCCTTCTTCTCATGTAGTGCTGTTTAGACGCCGGCGGTGACCACGCGAACATGGATCGAATGCTGAACATACTCCAGTCGATTGATCTGACTCCGCGGACCAAGGTTCGACAGATGGAGAAGCTGGTCTCCTCCACGAAATTGAACATCTCGAACCAATGATGAAGGCCCGCCGATGAAGTACCATGTAAATCATTTATATTATACAAGCGCAGTAATAAAGAGGTTTAGCCGCTCATTATAGGGGTGGATTTCAGGTTTTCTCAGTTTTACGTAGTTCCAAGAAATCTCAAGACCCGACATCTCTGCTTCTGTAGTTCCGAATTGAAACACGCGTTGCCAAGCACCGTGACTATGTCCTTGTTTAGCCACGCGCCTTTGTTTATCCGCGTAATCTAAGACTAATCCAATACGATCGTTCTATACGCCGAGGAGCGCACCTGTGGAACTCCGCCTTCTCGGGGCGCAGTACCGGCGCCCAATATTGTCCCTTTCCCCGTCGACGATCGCCACCTCGAGATGCTTTTGAAGACTCCCGTCAGCCCCAGAGTCGCCGCCTTCGTGTTTATTTTCTCGCTTTTTTCAGAAGTGATCGCCTCCAAATGTAAGTTCCTCATACCACCGAAGATCCGAGTCTTCTTGAGGGTCCTTCTTCGCGGTTTCCTCTGTGGGCCTCTGCTTATCACTGCGTTGATTCACTCCCTGAAATCGCGGCGTCCTTTTACGATTCCTCAAGTAGGCTCAGTTCGTTTGTTTACCGAAGCGAACGAGTCGATCCGGTTAATGGCCGCCCGCAACGTTTCTGTTTACCATCGCCGGGCCTTGGAGGGAAGTGGGATGTGAGGAACCGTGTGTCTTGGAGGCAACCATACATCTTCGCTGACCAGGCCGCACGAACTGCAACTGTGTCCGCTGTTTGCCTAACCTCTTTTCTGATAATCCTTCCGACATGAGCGTGAAGGAGCAGAGGACGGTACGATGCGGGACTCTGCGCGAAGTGGTTCTCGCTTTTAGGGTTAGGGTGGGAGGAAAGTGGATCATGCTTGAAGGTGTGAGGAGGTCTTCTTCCGAAGTGCGCTTGATTTACAGCGGTGATTGCCCCATTACATATCTCAAAAGGGGGCCTGGAATCGCCCAACACGATGTTTACAACACGGAAGATGGAAAGTCACTCGGAGAGGGCTTAAGGGGCCCATGTAAGAAGTTCTTTGGAATACTGCACGCGATTTCGCCCAGAATGGTTCGCAATAGGCTATCGATTGAACACAGGCCCCACTGAATATTAAACACATTGTCACCTTCTGTTACAAGGTCTTATGTTTATTTATTCCCATAGCCCCTACGAATACTTCTTCAGCACTAGGAATGGGGTGATTCAAAGAAGTGAAGTACTAATATCAAAAAGTAACTTTGACTCTATTTCAGCGCGATGCTTCAGCTGTGCTTCGTCGAATCTTCAATCGGTGAGTTTTGCGACTTTTCCACACTTGAAAGTTGGAATAAACCGAACATCGGTCACCACATGGATCTCCCCGTTCTTTCTCACCCCTTGAGGGTTTTCATGCGACAAAGTGCGACCCGTAGGATCGGCAAAGTCACTTCTACCCTCCGCTACCTACTTTTCCATGCTGCTCCTTTCGCATTTTAAAACATTTCATCCGCCGACTGACTTTGCAACTTCTCGCCAACACCACAAAAACACACAAAGGAATGCACAGCATGTGTCTTTTAGAATTTTCTCACAATAAACCGCGGACCAGCTGTCCGTAAGAAGAACCCGAGGGTCTTCGACAACTTCTGCAACGGCGACACGTGGATCATCAGCGAGAAGAGTCTCATGGACTGCGACGGACCCTGCTTTAAGTGGCAACAGATCGTGAACAACACAGGTAGGTCTTATTAGAATAGTCTCCACTGACCATCTTCTTCAGGCGTACACTCAGTCCTAACCATCCGCGGCTGCTACTCGGACATGTTCGACTTGAGCGACAAGAGAACGCCAAAGGTGCCGGCGAACGCCTTCTGCTCGGAGACGCGAGCCGACCTCGATTGCCTCTCGGACGCCAACGTCATCGAGCACACGTGCTGGTGTGACGGAGACAAGTGTAACCTCGCCCCGGCGGCCTACTTGATGCCTTGGCTCTTCCTTGTTCCTTTTGTGCTTTTCCTCCTAAAGTAAAGATCTCGCTCCACAGATTCGCTTGGGACGAATTTGAGAGAAGCCATGGAAAGACATGGAGACACATAACCTGAATAAGGCATGAAAGCCTACTGTCAACTTCTTCGCTACCGTATCCCCACGCATCTCGCTCTCCTGCTGCCTACTTCTCGCCAGAAGTAGATGATATACAGAACGCAGTTTATCAGTTGTCCCACCTGTGTGTTGTCTTCTCGTCTCTTACGTCTTGTGGGTAGAACATCCATATGACTCATAGCCGTGGGCCAAGACAAAGGATCCCTCAGAGTTGGACTAAACGTGCGTCGGCCCTCTTGATCCCTTGGCTCTCTTCTCTCCCTTTCGTCCTTCTCCTTTTGCAGTGAAATTCTTGTCCGACTGATCTCCCTTGAACACATGGCGCATCTCCTTCGAAATGGTCTCACAAGTCGTCTGGACGTCGTTGTAATGGGAGGGGCACAGCCACGTTGCGTGGCTTAAATGCCGGGGGCCACCACCCGCGATCCATCACCGCCGGATTCGCCACTCTGTCAAGTTCCTCCTCAAGATGCGGCCGGCTACAGCCCTCCTCTGTCTTCTGCTCCCAATCTCGGTCCTCTGCACCTGCCCGGACTCCACATTCCCCAACGGGACCGCCACCCACTTCCACCACTTCAGTTGCGGAGCCCCAGGTTTGCTTCTATTTCTGTTCTTCAATTCATTTGCTTCTTTCAGATGCTCAGGTTAGGGTTGTTGACATCCGCCCCGACGGCGAGAACTTTGCTTATCCCCTGGAAGCGTCGCTGCCGATCAGTCTTCTCATGCCCGTCAACAACTCCGGATCCAAGGTAGAGATGTCCTGTCAAGTATCAAATCTTATCGAGCAGGCTTGGTGTATTTTAATTCAATCGGCCTCTTTGGACATGTTTTATTCTTCTGACCTCTTTCAGATCAAGAAGCTGAAGGTCGACGTCGGCGTCTACTTGTGGAACAACGTGGAGGAGAACTCGGGAAACTGCTTCTGGGAAGAACAGGAGACCTATGGGATGACGTAAGTTGATGAGGCTGACAGCTGTGTAGAGCACGCGACTCTTTCAGTGACGACCTGGAGGGCTGCGAAATGATGGAGTGCCCGCTGGCCACTGGAGAGACGGCCGAAGGTCGATTGACCATTGACATCGCGTACGCGGCGTCCTTCATCGAGTCCGGCAAGCTCTACCAGCTCGTCTTCAAGTTCAAGAACGCTGACCGTCCTGAAGACGTGGACCCCATGGACTTCGAGCCTCCTGTAGTCGGCTGCACCGTCTTCCAAACGGTTCTGAACGGGGAATAGGGCCATGAGCTGTTACCGTATGCCAGTTGAATAAAAACCGGTAAATGAGAAGCAGAAATGTCACAGGATGGATCCATACCTTCTCTTCGGACAGAGATAGACCTACTCCCTGGTCCCCAGTACTTCTTTCTTCTCTATCGCTCCTCCATGTAAAAGAGGCAAGAAAATGTGAAACTTCTTGTGAAAATCGTTGCTGTAACTTGAGCCAGAAACATTTATCGGAATTAGACTTTTGGGTTCGATGACGGTTCTATAAGTGCCGTCAGCCTACTAAGGAGCTTACTCCCTTGCTCTACAGTGCTGAGATTTCTGGGGTCCTCCAACCACTAGAAGAGCAAGAAGACAAGTAGAGACAAATCTTTGAATATTATTAGAGGTCTCGAGTGGAAAGACGCGCTTCTCAAAAGTCTTCACATCTTGTTCTCTCCCGAGAGAAGCTGAATCCCCCTTGAGCCCTTCTTAATTTGGGCCTTTCTTCTTCTCCTTATCAACTGGTAAGTTGACTCTCTCCCTTTGTTAGGACGCCATGACAGTTCTAATGTATCACAACGCCTCCTTTGTTCGTGAGTCCCCACCAAATCGTTTCCAGCGACGACTCTCAAGGATGGACGGAGGAGCCCTTCGCTCTCCTTGTGGCACATGGCTGGCGACCGAAGCCCAGTCGGTCGTAGATGAGTTCAAGACCTCCGTCGCAAGCATCGCCATCTCTGGTGCGCCTTCTCCTGACCGAGTGGAGATCAGCTTTGTAACGCTAGAAGGTGAGCGAGTCTCTTGAAGTATCTTCTTATCTTGAAGTTCCAGGCCGGCCCTTCACAGTGGAGCTCTCCGACAAGGGATTCCGCGAAACTGGCAGCATAGGCAGAACTTCTGAAGAAGAGGAGAGACGGAAAACGTACTTCGAGACGTTCAAGGCTTATCTGGATGTGGTGTCCCCAGCCAGCATCCACAAGTTCGCAGATGATCTGAGCGCTGGACTGCGGAAGTACGAGGAGGAACAGCGGCAAGCAACGGGTGAGAGTTGATTAATCCTTTTCTAGCTGTAAATTTGTATTTATTGCTATAAATTCTTACTGCTCCTTGGTGCACTTTTGAGGAACAGGCGTCCTTGTACCTGGATAATTGGGTGGTGGTGGCGTGGGTGATCTATGGGACGGACGAGGTGCGAGTAGGTCCAAGTTCCCACGATATTGAGAGTCGGGAACTTTCCGATATGTGCTGTGAAATGAGCTGTTCTTCATGCCCTACCTTCCGCTCCTATCCAGTGCTTTGGTTAGGACTTAAGACTTCTTACACTCCTTCTACGTTCATTTCCGCGCCAGATGTCGTCGCTGCGATAGAGGAAGAAGTTATCTGATCAGCTGGATAAGCAGATGTGAGTTAGCTGGATAAGCTGATGAGCGTATTACCGTGACTCACTCAGAGGAACCAATGATGGGATGAAAAAAGGATTCAAACTGGATTTTCAAGGAATCGAGAGCAATTAGTGTAAATGGCCTCAAATCTTTGGTTTCCCACTAAACTTCCAGTAAAACCAAGGATTCTAATAAGATTCGGCGCTGCAAAGTGCAAGAGAATCATTATTCGGGGAATAAGGAATCCTTAGATGCGACTCATTGTGTTCCTGTTGAGGCGATGCGCCCACTGAACCCCTATCGATGATCCTATGATGCCATTCTCTGTCAGCTTGTCATCGTCTTCTTCTTTGCCTGGACGGGGAGCAACGACCACTTCTCATCCCATCATGCCCAAGAGCTGTTTTGTTTTGTCTGTGAATTGTCTGGTAGACGGCTAGATTCGTCTCGTAGACTGAGGATAGACAGTGTCTAGCCCGGATGGTGTCTATTAGACATATCTGGGTCCAAAAAGCTAGAGATGGCTTACAAGGAGTTACATATTGACTTTTCATTTGATTTAATTAAGCGCTTATCTAATCTTATGGAAGTTTATAAGCGTTTGTAGCAAGCTGTTGGTGAAACGGATCAGGAAGTAGTTCCAGAGATGTAAATTCCTCTAATTCGGTTCTAAAATCGATCCTATGAGGTTTAACTTGAGATAACCTCATTGCAGCAATCAGCGTTTGGAATGAAGAAAAGGGGACTGATCTGCTACCTTCCTAGAGAGGTTCCGCTTGCGATACTAAAGCTGGAAAATTCCAGTCGATCCAACCCTAACCCGGAGATCAAAGCCCGTCGAGATTCCAGATCGCGGACGTGCTGGCGAATGTGATTGTCTCCCTGGGGAAACGGCTATGAACACTCGGGAAGCGTTAAACGCGCAACAATCTCATGTCATAATCTGGGCGACTTTCGCCGGGGCGGGCAATTAGGGCTCCATTGTCCCCGTCGGGACGCCCGCGACGAACCCAGAAGGTCCCGGGTGGGAACCCGCCCACTCCGACCCAGCAGTAAATGTTTTCTGCAGGCTAATTGCCTACGGCGACGGACTGGTATGGAGAGGGTCCAAAAACAGAAATTGAGTGTGCTCCGAGGAGCCAAACGGGTCGCCGCGTCCTCCGAGAATTTATCTTCGCATAATCCAATCGGAGCGGTGTTCAAATTGTTTTCTTCCGCGCACTCTGGAGCCTCGGCCAAACAGGGCACCTGACTTCTCCAAAGGGCATCGGCCATTATGCAGAGGAGGAGTCCTCCTCCTCCTCTGATGACGTCCGGCGGGGACCCATGTTCTTCCGGGAGCATATTAGAGCCTCTCGCGCGACGAATTTTTAATTGTTTTGTTTTGGAGGCCCGCGAGGAGTCGAAGACTCTGTCATTATGTTGCGGCGAGCATCTCCGCCCGAGCTGCTTAGGCCCTCGTCTCGATCGGCCACTTCCCAAAAGGGCCCCTGAATTATTCACCCTTCTGTAGTCTGCTGCTGCGCGCGTGGCAGAGTTCCCTTAGACGCCGGGAGTTGTCGTTCTAACAAGTAGTGATATCGGCCGGATGATTTATATCTCGAAAAGTTCTTCCCGCTCCCTCGAGGGGATTTCTGCGCGACTCCGGGCTTCGCCGCTTCCTTGGCCGCCCGCCTCTTGTTTTCAACTGTTTCGCAAATCTTCCAGTGACTAATCGCCGTTTACGTGCCCTCGGGCGCGATTCCACCGAGAGTGACGTCGCCTCCGGGGCTCATCGGCCCCGTGCTCCGGAAATGGAATCCGAACACGCTTTAATTTGTTTTCATCGGCCGCGCATTAGGGCTTCTCCGGTGATGGGGCGCCTCCCTCGGCAACACGCACCTTGGCCTCCTTCTTGGGCCGGGAACGTGCCCGCACGAGGGATCCGGGCCCGATCCCCAAGGAGGTTCTTTGGTCTGGACCGCCGTCCAGTGACAGATCCGAAAGTCCGCGTTTCCCTCATCAATTCAGTCGCTCCGTCAGCGTGGAAAGGGAGCTTCTTGGCGGAAGGGCCCCGAAGGCCCTCCGCCGCTACGGGATCGGGCTGCGGAACTCCTGCAAAAGCATCGGAGTTTTAGTCGAAAACAAGACCGGTAGATCCTCCTATCAGCCTTTTTCTTGAAGGATAAGAACGAGGAAGAATGCTTCCTTTGTTCGTGGCGAGCTTAGCAATCTCGAGTACAATGTTTTTCCCATCTCCTAATTAGCCACCTCCCCATCGGTCTTCGTACCATGCTACAAAAAAGAAAAAAGGCTGAAAAATGCCCACTTCCGGCCCTATCCCACCCGATTAAGATCTCATTTGACTCGATCCATTTAAGCAACCCTCCTCCAAAAAATCCGCGCCTCACATGCCAGCGTACTGTACCCCTTGGGACGAAGCCCCATCCCCCATGCTCTCCCGCCACCTTGAGGGGGTTCGCGTCGTCTTTAATTAGCCTCTGTGCGGAGCGTTATCGCGATCGGCGATCTGTTTTTTCCGCCCACCGGAAGCGTCAGGACGCGATTCGGCGACAATTCGGCCGCCGCGGAGAATATTAAATAAACTCGCAGTGGCCATCCCCGAATTCGAGTAATTGTTTGTCAACAAGCAGCTGATGCGTTAAACAAGCGGAGCGCCGGAGGTGTCCCCTCGGACAGGCGGACGCCTGAAGGACGACTATTGCATTAGGCGCGCGAGAGCCTCGAGTTGCCGAGGCGTTCTCCTCGGCGACGCCGACTTCTCCTCGGCGACTGTCACTTACCGCCGGCGTCGTCAAGGGCGTCTTTTGTCGTCGCCGCCGTCTTCCGAGGACTACGGCGCGCTCTGTATCGCTCCTCATTAGGGCCGAATCAATGCCTCGGCAACTTGTGTTCCCACGGCCCGACTCACTATGGATCTGATTCGCGTCGCCTGTTCTGTGGACAGCTCTAGAAGATACTTTAAAAGACGAGCCTGATTACCTCCCCTTTAGATAACGCAACGTTGTGTTGTTTTTCTCTTCTTTCCTTCTTGGGACTCGAATGTTTCGAGGTTTAGCGGAGCATGTTAGGACAAGGAACTGCTCTGAAGCATTCCTCAGATCCTTAGTGCTTTCTTTGCCAGGACATTTCTTTGCCATGGACTACAGTTTCTAGTACCTCTTGACCTCAAAATCTGACCCTTGGCCTTTAGAAGATCTTCAGAAGCTGACATAGTCAAATTAGCCAAAATACTGCCCATTCACCCGAATTTTTGCACCCCCTTCTCCGTCCCCAACTCGTTCTCACGCCCCGACTCCCCCGTATCTGATTGGGGCGTGACGTCCTCGGGATCGCGCCTCCGCTTCCGCCTCGGCCTCCCAGACGCGGCTTCTTCCTTTTAATCTCGGCTAAGTGCCGGCGTGTATAATGACGTGATTACACCGGCGCGCGTGTTTTGCGGGCGGTCTGCAGATATGCAAATGAGGAACCCTAGAAGGAGGCACCGCCCCTCCGAAGTGCCTTCGTCACTTTCGCGCGAGCGTCCTCGAATTAGCCCAATTTGACTGCGATTGACGTGGAGATCGCCGCGATTTGTGCCCCTCCCCTCGAAGGAGGCCGTTTTGTAGCCGCCGGTGCCAATCACCTTTCGGGATCGCGTGCGCCGCGTCCATTTGCTGCACAAACTTCGTTTTCCTCCCACATCTGCATAAGCCGACTTGTCGACTCACTCGCCGTGATTGATCGCCGCTTACAAGTAGCCGAATCTGTCCCTCAAGAAGACCCCCTTGTCGCCTGTTTCTATGCATTTATATGAGCTAATTTCGATGGTTTAGATGTTCGGTGTATCAGAAATCTTCTTCTCTGTATTATTACTTAACTCGTTTTTTGTCACGATATATGGCGTGGTCAAACTCGTCTTTTGACCTACAATTTTTAGAAACTCTTGAGGAAATAGTCTTTGTTCAAATGGCGCAAAAATATGGGACAATATGGAATTTTTCAGTAGGGTTTCTAGAACTATCAATATGTAATATGTTATTCATGTCTTTATCTATCCGATATGTCTACCTATATATGTGTCTTCAACTTTTGGAAAATCCCATCTATCGGTAATTCTCTGACGTATAATTATACTAACGAGTTTGAATCGTTATGGGATATTCGATTCGATTGAAAGTACGGCTAAATTCAATTTTGACGACCCGTTTTGGTAGACATGTTTTCGCTTTCCTTAATACATTGATCACATGTCCTACTGTTCTTTATTTTTCACGATCACATTTTGAGGAAGGAGGGTCTTTGATATTGTCATCCCTTTGTCGGCCAAAACTGCTTCTATGTATCCACAATGTCGTGATTTTTTGCGCCTTTAGAGCTACTGATTAGCCTTACGGATTTTTTATCCCGTTTTTACATTCTAACGGATTCCTCTTTTTTCGTTGTACAGCTGAGCTAAATGGACGAATCGGAAGACCTCGTGGCCTCTTCAAGAAGACGCGTCGCCCCTTGTCGCCTGTTTCTATAGTGATCAGCCCTGAGGGGCGAATAATCCAATTGCGAAGGGCATGCTTGCAGGAAATCGGAGACTTCTAGGAAGATGCGACGCGGCCACTTCGCCTCCAGGTGCGACTCGGACCCTCTGCGCCACCCACGTTGACGCCATGGTCGACTGATGCCGCCGGAAGTGCCGATGAGCTTCGCGGGTGGCCTCCGGAGGCTACTCGCGCTCCTTCTGCTACTCCTGGGCCCGCGGCCCCTGCAAGCTGTGATACTCTCCGGGTCCCCAGATTCATATGCGAGGTTCGTCGTCGGCGCATAACCACATTAGAGGGCACTTCCGTCGCCCGGTCCCCCGGGGCCGTTCGTCCACTAATTGAAATCGCTCGTTTAGATTCCCAAAATGGGCGCACACGTTCGAAAACGAGTTGAGTTTCGATTTCCGCACGCGTCAATCAAACGCGCTGCTCCTCTACACGGACGACGGCGGCGTCAACGGAAACTTCTACGCACTGACCATATCCGATGGGCGCATCCAGCTCGACTTCAGGTAAACAGAGCTGAGGCTCGGCTGGAGAAGATAGGCCAAAAAAGGGTCAAATTTCTTATGATATCAGGTACTAGAGGCAGTAAAGACGAGTTTCGGAAGTTTAAGGAGCGTATAAGAGAGGTTCATTCAGGATCTTCTGCAAAAGGGGCGAAATTTAAAGCTCTTTTTGTAGAATATTCTATTTGGCTCCTGAACAGTATCTTTTGTCAGCCGTCGTTATGGAAATTCGGACTTTAAATTGCTTTAATCCTGCGATGTAATTTATTTAAATGCAAAACATGGCTGTGCAACGTTCGGCTCTACTTCCAAAATTCGATTTTCCATTATACAATTAACGCATGTTTCCTGCTGACCGCAGGTAAACATCAAGGGACAGTTGACAATCCAATTACAAGGGGCAATTGGTCGAGACTCTAATATGGACTATTCGTGACAATTGGAAAGCATGAGCTACAGGATTCAAGATATCCTTTACGAGGAACGAAATAATGCTCTTACTAGATAATTAAAATCTCTGTTTGTTTCATGAAAATGTGCCTTCTAAATACCCTAAAGTCACCCTGAGTCAACAGGCGCTAACTTATCAAATGTCGCCTTTCCTACAGCTTCCGATGTGCCTCAAAAGCAGATTAAATTGTTAAAATTTCATCCTCTAATGTGAAGCACAAGCTGAACAAGGATTCAACATATCCTTTACTAAGAACTAAATCTTACTCGAAAATACAAAACGCTGTTCGTTTCATGAGAATGTGCCTTCTAAATACTTTAACTCCGCAACTCAGGCAGTCAACAGGCAGCAACCTCTTATATTGTGCCTCAGAAGCAGATAAAATTATGGAAATTGCATCCTCTAATGTGAATCACTTGATATGATTAGCTTAAACGCGACGTTTGGAGATTCATTCCGCGACTCGACTCATCAAATCCGATTTTCCATCATGTAATTAACGCCCATTCCCCCTGGCTGCTCGGCTCCAGGTAAACATCTCCGGATCACGGCCAAGAACAAAGCGAGTTTGATGCTCTGCTGGCCGAGGGACTCCCGCGCAAACAAATTTTAATTACGCCGAAAGGTGTCGACGATCTCGTGGCAGAACCCTCTTCAGCGCAAATGTGAATTTTAATCGCTTTAATAGCCACCTACGAGCCCATCGCCTGCGAAACGCACAATTTGGCCGCGATCTCGTTACACACGAGACTACCGTAGTCAGAGATGTGGTCTTGGAATCCCACGCAGAAGGTGGATAGAGAAAAGTCTTTTAAAACACGGAGTCTTTCAAAGATGCACGTAGTTGGGCGCTGATCTTTGAGATAGGCTCTTTCACGATGAGGTTATCTAAAGAGTGTTTAACCATCTTCAAGTTTTTGGAGCCGAGAAGTGATAGATCGAGTGCGAGTCGTACACGAGCCTTAAAAAGGAGCTTTTTAAGGAACAAAAGAACTACAATAATCGATTTCAAATGTGGCATTTGTGGATGGAGTCTTGCAGAACACTTCTTGCAGAAGTTTGTATCGGTTGCTTCTACGAGCACTCGCTGACAACTCTTAATCGCTGAAAAAACACATTATCGTGCTGGGACCCATATTGAGACTCACAATAAGTTTGTAAATCTAACAATATGACAACAGGGAGTGGTAGGAAAGAGTTAACGAGATCCGAAAGTGCATAAAATATTGCCTATCATTCGTTTCGTGTCAAGACCATAGCTCCCTGGAGTCTGATATACAGAATAATTCGGTAAATGTAACAACAATAAGGGCTAGAATAATGATAAGAGCCAAGAAAACCCAGAACCCTGAAAGTCATGCATTTCGTGCCAGGACCATAAACCAGCCTCTAACCTACCCAAGATCCGCTCGGGAATAAGCCCTCAACCATACCCATTCTACCGGTCCATTATTTCCTAAAAATACCGTACCCTCCTTCAGGTTAGGAGACGACTCTAACGACCTGACGCCCATCAGATCTGTGATTACGATACGGGTGGACGACGTCGTCGTCAACGACAACAGATGGCACCGTTTCGTGCTCTTCCAGGTGCGTCCACTCAAGACCTATCGAACCCTCCACTTCTCTTTCTAGGCGTGGGAGAACGTGAAGCTGCAGCTGGACGATACGGTAGTCTTCAAGATCCTCTCGCAGCAGAGCTTTATCTTCGGCAATCTGCGCACCAATTCCGATGTTTTCGTCGGCGGCGTCCCAAAAGTAACGTTTTTTCACTTCATTGGGGCGCGCGCGATGGATGCCTCCCAAATAATACCATTTATCACTTCTCAACGAGCGGTCATTAATCAGCGCTCCCGCTTGGAGCCGTCAGGCGCTGTGTGTGGCGGCGATGATGACGCCGAGGACCGAAATCGCACTTTCGTGGCGGGACCATCAGGGGCTTCTGGTTCCATGGGCGTTGAGGTCAAGGAGCAAAACGATTAGGGCTTCGGGAGTGCTGCAAAAGGACGGAAGCGCTTCAGGACAAAAATAAAAGTTCATTTCACAAAAAATGACAATTTTGGATCTCTGAATCTGACAGAAACCCTTTAGGACATCCACCTCCTGAACTCGATGTCATCACCCCTCCGAAGGCACACAAAACGGTTCGCCGGAAGCGTGAAGAACCTAATCTATCGGCTCTACCCACAAGGTACCGTAACTCCCTAAGACAGCTACCGTACTCGCCCATCTAGGCGTGAGTTCCCCACAGCTGATCGACTCAAGTGGAACGCGCCACACGGACGACGACTACTGTAGCCTGGAACCTGTGTGTCAGCACGGGGGTCGATGCTACAGTACCAACGATGGACCGAAGTGCGACTGCACCCTGACCAACTTCCAGGGAAGGAACTGCGAGACGCGTAGGTCTCTCCCCGGCCTCCCTGCTACAGTATCCCTTGCAGCGAAGAACAACTCTGTGCTCTCTTTCTTCGGTAACGAGTGGCTCGGCTACGACGTCGTGGCCGAG
>KN172089.1:94339-107990 GCA_000757755.1 Steinernema glaseri
ATATGCGACAACTCTCCACTAAAAGGTCCACAAGTCCTTGTCATGCTACTTTAGAGTCCCCTTCTAGTACTTGCTGCTTCTGGTGTAGTATAAGAAAAGCATACTAAAACAACAAAAATTAAACAATAAATTCCTTTAAAATATGCTCATCCATCAGGGTGGCTTGCCACCAAAATCGTCCAGAGTAATAGTCAGGTGAATCGCGCCAGGAGTTCAGCTTGTCTCGTTCCTGAACAACTCTACTCATCATCTTTGTCTTGACCTTCTTAACTTCTTTTGATTACTTATACTGTACCGGTTTTATATGGTTCTTAAAACGATTTTGTTAGCAGTTTTGTACTTTGACAGTCATATCAATCGCGGTGGGACCTGCAGTAACCATTAACAGCCTTTATGCTGTTTAAATTTGGTTCTCCCACTTAAATCAAGTAAATGATAATAAAAAACAATATCTACATCAGTCCTTCTAATGAGCTGCCTCCCCTGATCTCCCGCCACGATGCACCTGTCCCTCAGGCAGTAAGTCCGTTGCCAGGTTGCATCGGACTCTCGGCTAACCCAATTCGAAGTGCGCGCTAATCCCGTCACCGGGGCCGATTATCCCTTTCTTCTTCTTCTTCCTGCGGTCACGCGAAGAAGAAAGCCGCAATTGTGACACCGCCGGGTCCCGGCGCGCCCGCTCCTCGGCGCACTCGTAATTATTCATCCGTGCAACGCTCGAATATTCAGAATCCGTGTCACACGCGCCCAACTCATCGCCTCGCTGGCCAATCAGAGTAATTACTCTGTCGTGCCGGGACCGCAGACGCGTTTTTGACAGCGATGAGTCGGCGAATCCCAGAAGTGTCCTTCCGGATTTCAGTCCGCGCGGACTCAGGCTTTCGTCGTGGGAAACCCGCGGGCAAGGGGCTATTTTGGAAGTGGAAAGGGTTTTGTTTTTTTATTTGACATATGATCTCTGAGAAGAAAGTTTGCTCACGAATTTTTTCCTGGGGGGTTTCTTGAGAATCTTATTTTTCTGAATTGAGTTTTCTGGTGTTCGATCTAGAGCTTTTGTAGACGTTTCTTGCTACCCAATGAGTGCTAAAAACCGTGATCTAACACCACTAGTCTTGACACGAGGTGGTTTGGTCCTGACACGAACTGCATGGCCATAACTGCTGCATTTTTTGACAAAATGCCTCAATTTTAGGGTAGTGCTTTACTCATTATTGGATCTGTAATGTTCGTTTTTTCCTTTTTTTCTCTCAGCCTGACCCTCATTAAAGATTGTCTCCGCCTAAAAAGGTCCGCCTCGGTGCACGTTGAGGCCGATCTCTCCTCCTTGGACTCTTCACGGTGCAGACGCTACAAAACAAAGTCTCTCACGTAGAAAATCCTCTTAGATTTCTACGTCAGAGGTTTTCGGCCCCCGGACCAAGGCGTCGCCTCCGCAGGATTCTCGTCTCGAGACGCGCCCCCTTCTGGGCACCTCTGTGCGACATAAAATCCTTCTTTGCTGGATTAATAATTGGCTTCCGTTAGGGAATATCCTCATTGAATTAGATATGGAAGCCATGGCGGGTTTATCGTCCCTTTTTTTCTTTGTCTTCTTTTTCTAGGGAGGAAGGAAAAATAAGACCATAAAACGAGGCTTCAAATAAATAAATTAACCTCTAAAAACCGACTCTATCCAAGAATCGTTCATCGTTAGCTCCATCCACCCAACCCAGACCGACCCCAACGGGTCCCAGCACGCCCGAAACAGGCTCCGAGGCCCCGTTGGCCTCTCCTCGGAACGGCGCGCCGTATTTTGAATAATTCACGCGCACTCATTCTCCGTCGGCGGCGCCTTCTGCGTCCGTCATCCGGCGGTCTCCGAAGACATCTTCGCACTTGTCGCGCGCGAGCCTCTCGCCGCCTCGGGGGAATCGCGCCACACGCCCGCTCGCCCACCGAAAATCACCGAAAACTCAATTTGAATCAAGACCAGGGCGCCTTTTAGCTCGTGGTGGGAGCCCCTGGAGGGGTCGGCTCAGGAGCTGGGGATGAGGTTGCGCATGTGTTTTACCTTTTCTCGCCTTCTTGACCTCTTTTTTCCTCCTATGAATTATGAACTTCAGCATCAGAAGATTCTGGATTTTCATAGGAATCCTCGACCCCCAAAACCTTCCCAACCTCCCCACCTCAGCTCCTTGACAGCGCACCATCGATTCCAATATGCCTCCTCGGCTGTTTACTCGCGGTCTCCCGAGATTGAGGCACTCGATCACTTAATTCGATTTTTACACTTATTTTTCTCGCGCGTTTCGCTCGTTTGCGCCCCATCCAGCCGTTCCAGTGCTCAGAGTCGTCGTGGGTGGTCCGCCATGGCCACGAGCACGACTACCGTACGCCCTCCGATCATCTGTCTCATCGAGTGGAACACGCCGAAGTGTCGGACAGATCTGTTCAAGCCACCGCCGCCACGCTTTGCGCCCAACTACCGTCCTAAGGCGAAGCCCAAGCCTCGTGACGAGCCTCCGCGTGAGAGTACGGATCGTGGCGGGACCCACAGGGGGATTTCAGGGACAGTTTCAGGGGGGTTTCTGAGGTGACGGGTCGACCAATTACGGGGATCAAAAGGAGGGGGACCAGAACTAAAATCAACATCGAACCCTTTGACCTACCGTAACCTAACCTTGCTCCTTCAGGTTTCTTCTCGCCCATTCTCCCGACTCCTTCGACGCCCGTGGTCTCCACCGCCGCCTCCAGAAGACGCACCTCGTCTCCATCGCCTTCGCCCAGAAGTGGTCGGTACTTCCCCGGACCCTCACACTCACCTCCCTCGCTCCTACCGTACCCCACTCACCGCACGAGCCCTGTTTCAGCACTGACCTCACCTCCGCCGACCTCGGCTACCGTACCCGCTACCGTACTCTACGCAGAGTCAAAGCACCTCCTCCAGCCTGTGCACTTCCACGCGATCCAGCAGCGACCACCCACGACGATGAGCATTGATGTGGACTACGGTAGCGACCGTTTGGGTCCCGCACGGATGTCCTCTTCTTCTCCTACTTCTACGGCTCCTACCGCAACTTCGCCTCGTTTAGAAGTAGAAGTGGTCTACGACGAGGAGGACGAAGAAGAAGACGAAGAGGAGCCGGTTACAGTAGCCAAGACCGCAAAGCCTACAGTACCCTCGCAAGCTTACCGCAAGGCAATCGGGGTGGGAGCCGACTACTTGGAAGACCTCTGGTCGGATCTGGAACCCCCGACCATCAATACCGTACCTACAGTTATCAATACCGTATCCACAGCCATCAACACCGTACCCCCGGAGACTACCAGAACCACTACCACAAGTACAACAACCACCACAACGACCAGAAGGACTACGATAGCTGAGACCAGCACACGAAGAAGTACTGTAGCACCAACGCCGAAGAGCACCCGGAGAGAGCAGGGTAGGGAGACTAGCTTTGGATGTGGAATGGTAGAGGTGCTTGGAGAACGCCGGTTACGGTAGCTGTCGGTCGGTGGTGAGGTCCCTGCTTCCCCCAGTGTCGTCGTTCTAGGAGTCGTCGTCTTGAGCATGGGGTTCTTGGGGAACTTCTTCGACGGTCTTTAATAAGAAGGAATGGTCCTGGAACGAACAAAGGGTCCTGCGACGATTTAGTGGGTTCTGCAACGATATCCTTGATTTCAACCTGTCACGCACTCCAGGACAGTCAATTCGTGTTGGGACCCTGTCGTTTGTTTTAGGACCACTCATTCGTTTCAGGACCCATTACTCGTTCCAAGACCTCCTCGTTTGTATCAAAACTCATCGATCGTTTCTTGTCCCTTGTCCCTTGTCCTTTCGTTCGTTCCTGGACCCCTCTCGTTCCAAGACCCCCGTTCGTTGTAGGACCTCTTCGCTCGTTCCAGGACCCTCCATCCCTCCTAATTAATCACCGTCGAAGGAGCCCTGTTTACCCACAGGAACCGCGGGCGCACGTAATCCCCCATTAGTCACCCGAAGTTCGGCAGAATCCGCGCGGCGGGAATCGATTCGCGCCTCCCCGTTTGTAATTATCGAAAGTCGCGCCACCTGCACCCACCGCTCGCCCGCTCCTTCTCGTCTCAAGACCGCGTTTCAGGCGTCCCGCCGACCCCCTCCGCCGCGAAGCCGAAACCCAGAACCACGCTGTCCTCCCACACCGTGTATGCCGTAAGGCCGACGACGCCGATGGGCGACCTCTTTGTCACCACCCAGAAGGTGAGCTACTTCCCAGGCTGATTAATAATTGATGGGAGAAATCACGACCAAATCAGGGTAAAATTAAGAAGAAATTGCGGGTGGGCTGCAAATAAAGCCCATGAATAGGAAAATTAAATAAATTTGACTATTTAATTAATTAAAAATCGAAAAAGAAAATTACCAAATCGAGAACAAAATTCTAATACGCATGAAATTGGCTAAAAACTGTTTAATGACTAAAATGACGAATTAAAAAATACTTAAAAGAGGCAAATAAATTGGAAATATACGGGTGGGATAAAACGACTAAAAAATGTTTTTTGTTTATAAAAAATGTTTGTTAAGAATGTTTTTTTTTAAAATAAAAGTTAGACAAATAAAAAATGCACAAAACACAAATGACATAACATGAAAAGTCAGTGAAAAATTGAAGGCATTTACCATCTTAAAACTTAAATCAAAAGTCAACGAAATGATGTTTTTTAATGATGCATTAACAAATGAATTTGTTAAATAAGCTACTATCAAATTGATCCAATATTCAGGACATCGACTAAAACGCGGAAATAGCGGACCTTAGCACTATTCGGACCTTTTTTGGTCCAAATCTATTAGCCAACAATTTTCCAATTCAATAAGCTCCTTTATGCTCGAGTTCCTTTGTGCTTTATCCATTAATTCGATTCCGAACTTTCCGTTCAGGACCCATTAGATATCAGCACCCGGTTTTTATATCGATTTTATAGCAATAAGTTCAAGTAGCATCGAGATGATCAAAGGGTCATTCCCCTCATTCTAATCCATCCTTCTTCAGGGCCCGGTGACATCGACGGACTTCCCGCGGACAGCGCTCATCTCGATCGCGTCCGTCTCGGTGATCGTCATCATCGCCATCGTCGTCTTCTGCGTCTTCCGCTGCCGCCAGAACGGCCCCGGCGCCGACCACTACCCCATGGTGTGCAACGGGACGAAGCCTCCGCAGACGCCGCACGCCGGCTACGCGCCCATCCCCTCGGAGCTGAGTCCGCAGATGCCCATGCACCACCAGGAGCCGGGCATGCCCCGCATGAGCCCGGCCTGTCCCTCAGGGGGGCACCCCGGAGGTCATCCCGGGGGCCACGCCCGGGCCCTGGCCAACGGCTACCAGCCCATCAAGGGCGCCGTCATCCCCACCATGAACGGAGCGGCGCCGAAGAACGGAAACCTCGCCGCCGCCAAGAAGGACTTCAAGGAGTGGTACGTGTGACGCTCCACGCGCCCTCCGAAATGCTCAATCCTCTGGACGACCCACCTCGTCCGCAGGGAGGACGTGTTTCGCCCTTGTGTATACTGTAATTGCCCTAAATAAAGCGTTTGATCTCGGTCAGGTTTCTGCGCGGTAGGACCAAGGGTGTCCGAAGAATCTGGATATTATGGATGACCAGGGTAGCTTGAGGAGTCAAATTAATGGCACAAATTCTTTTGAATGAACAGATGTGCTCATTTTTCAACTATTGCTATGTACTCAAAACTTCTATCACACGTGGACAAGATACAGAAGACAAGGAGAATTCGCTAGAATTATTCGGATCTGTCGATTGAGAGCTGTGTTCAGAATTTTCGGATCCTGCTTCCATATTGCATTGTGCGAATTTCTTGAGGAGGTCGTTAAGCAGGATGTGAACAGCTGAAGTCAAACCAAAATCTCTCTGAGTATTGAAAAAAAAAAATTAAAATCTTGGAGCTTGTTTTCTTTGGACAAAACAAGGCGTTTGATCTTGAAGCTTCAGAAACTGGACTTTGATTCGGCTCTTTGATTCCGCTGTTCTGTTCAAGCCGGCATTCCAAAAGGTCGAGTGTTGTTTGGCTTTTACGTCAAGAACTTCTCGCGGTCCACCAAAGACCAAAACCTTAATTTTTCATATCCAGATACATTCGGGAATTTTAAACAAATGGACTTTGACTTTCATGTTTCATACCTTCGTTGCCCACTGCAGCCCGACCTGACACTGTCAGGTCTTCTCCACTACTTTAAAACCGAAAACAGATGAACTCGAGACTCCATCGAAAGCCAGGCCCATGTACTCTACTGTAATTGCCCGGAATAAAGCATGCGATCTGATGTGTCCCGCGGGGAAAGGGCGCTGACCGGCCCCGGGGGGCCTCCACTGAACGATCTCACGCCTGAGGGCGCGCGCAAAGTGTTGTCAAGTGCTGACGAATGGTCGTCCGTGGAACGCGCCTCGAGGAGGGCGCCGCGACTAATCCCTGCGCCACTCCGCTCGACTGCGTTCCGAGACAACAAACCGTGTCCCACAGCGGACAAAATGGGTTTTCCCGGAACGCAAGTGGCAGAGATATGGAACGCGATGGTGGAGGGTTCGGTTCAAGAAGCGAGAGTTGAATAGAGTGCAGAGAATCTCAGCCCAATGCTATCTGACATGTTAAGCTCTTGGGCAAATATAATTTCCCATCATTTAAATTTTTTGCCAGTTTCGAATTGAAACTAAACAGCGCCAAATGAGTTGTTCCTGTAGAATGATAGACCTTAAGGACTTCTACCATCACCCACGTCATCGGCTTCTGGTCGCTTATAAAAGGACTGAAAAGCGCAAAATTATCAAAATTAGATTTTTTGTTCCACAGTTTAGTAGCCTCTGCGTTTGTGGTTGGGTTATGCTTAGTGTAAGCTGTAACAAATCGATGATCGTTAGGCGGTAGGTTTTTGATATAATCAACAAAAACACAGAAAATGGAAAATTATATTTGCACCAACTCAATACATTTATCCGAATCAAGTATCAGGCAAACATCACATAGAGGGAAGTTGTATCTCGCATCAAGAAGAGGTCCTTGTGACCTTCGTGGCTTGCCCGACGACACTGTTCGAACATCTGACCTTCTTTGTGACAGTCGAAAGAAATGTATAGCCGACGTTCTTCTTCCCCTTCTCCTTCTTCGTACTTGTAGACGCAGGATGGTTTCCAGAAGACTATATGATTGTGAAAGTAGTTCCTAGCAATTAAGTCGCACTCTTCTTTAGAGCAAACCTCCATAGCCTTCTGAAGCCCAGAGACATTTAGCTCCTTGACCGTGCTCGGAGACTCCTTCAGGAGGAACTCTTCCAGCTGTGCACTCGCGTCTTTGCAATCTCCGATCATAATCAGGCGTTTCCCTCGGAGTTTGTCGCTGTTTGCCGACCAGAAATCCAGAAGCTCGCGAACAGGCGTCGTTCTCCGCGCTCCATTGGGTTCTGCGTACCTAATTCTTAGCTTCTGAAACTGTTCTTGGCAGAGGAGGGACTTTGCCATTTCCAATGTGCCACCCTCACAGGCACCTGGACGCATCGTAAGCGTCCAAAGCTTCTGACCCGTGACGAGCTTCTGGAAGAGACGCAGCGCGTTATCGTCCAATTCCTTCCGAATCGATACACTTCCCAGCCTTCTAAGTGAGAAGGCTAGGTTGACCCAGGCTTCGTTAATGGACGACGATTCCAGGACGAAGTTGTAGCCGTGGGCATAGGGGAACCGCCGAATAATTTCTCGCGACACGCTTTCGGTTTTCGCGTCTTTCAAGAAGATCCAAACTTGCCGAACAAACTTTTTGCGGACGGCATCGATCTCTTCGGACGTTTTAACCCATCGGCCACTGGCCATGTATCTGAGCTCCTCTACTTTGTGGGTGCCATCTCTCACGGTACACACAAACTCAGTCGAATGTGTCAACGCCTGGAACGCAAGCTCTCCATAGGTTCCGGATAGTTGTCTCACTGTCGAGAGACCTCGCATAGTTTGAATCTCGGTCAAATGTTCATAAAAAGCGAACGGAACGCCGTCCATCACGAAGAATCCGATAACACTGACCACATCTTCATGATAATGTTTGTCTTGGCAATCAAAAGCGACGCTCAGAGGTGTCAAAACTCGGATGCTTTGCTTGGAAAACGAGTCCGCTGAAGGCTCGGATCGAGTGCAGTAGGCTTTTGATGACTTTTACAATCAAGGAATTTATTAGGGACTTTTTATTAGGGGAGAGGTTTGAGGCGGAGGTGTATGAGGAACCAACTCTACTGTTTCCCACTGACATAAGAGTTAAACAGACCATTTTTTAAATTTATTTAGAAAACTAGGTAAATCAATATCACGCAAACATCACACGGAGGAAAGACGTCCCTCGCATAAAACGTAGGTCCTTGTGTCCGTCATAGTTCGCTGGTCGCCACGGTCGAGTCGTCGTTAGCGTCACTTGGTCCTCGCAACATTTGAAAGAAATATAAAGCCTCCGCACACCAGCTCCTTCTCCTTCTTCGTATTTGTAAACACACGACGGTTTTGGGAAGGTGTGATGGTTGTGGCGGTACTCCTTGTCGATGAAATCGCACTCCTCCTTCGAGCACACCACGAGGACGTCCTCCATTCCTAAAACGCTCTGTTCAATGGCCAAGTGTTGCATCCTGTGTTTCAAGAACTCTTTCAGTTGCTCAGTGCCGTCTTTACACTTTCCTGACATAAAGAAGTACTTCCCTCTGAGTTTTTCGGAGTTTTCAATCCAGCACTCCAGAACTTCTTGAACAGGTGTCGTCTTCTAGGGTCCACTAGGATTCAAGATTTTTAGCACCTCAAACTGTTCTTGGCAGAGCAGGGACTTCGCCATTTCCAATGTGCCACCATCGCAGGCGTCTGGAGGCATCGTAAACTTCCTGATCTTCTGAGCTTTTACGAGTTTCTGGAAAAGCCGCAACGCATTGTCATTTAACTTCTTTTCGATCGCCACAGTTCCTAACCTCTTGAGCGAGCACGCGAAGTCGACCCAGGCTTCGTTGATGAACGACGATTCCAGGACGAAGTTGTAGTGCTCGGCATATGGAAATCGCTTGATAAGTTCTTGAGACACGGATTCGGTCTTCGAGTCGCTTAGGTACACCCAAACTCTCCGAACAAACTTCTTGGGTGCAGCCTCGATGTCTTCTCGCGTTTTAACTTCTTGGCTGTTAATCACGTATTTCAAGTAATCTGCTACTTGTGAGCCATTCACCACGGCGCATACGTACATGGAAATATGTTCCATCGCGTGACGCGCAAGTTTCCCATAGCTACTGGACAGTTCCATTGCGTTCAGGAGCCCGTTTGCGAATAAGATGTCGCAGAGATGTTTGTGAAAGGCAAGCGAAAGGAACTCGGTCCATCCTGAAGCACCTAGAGCTGACCACGATACCCCAATAAATCAAGAATAATGTTTTATTTAGTGAAAAGCGACGCGTTTAAGTGTCGAGAGAGAGAGTCTCGGATCAACGGTCTCGACACGATTGTTTCATCTTAAACTGTTCTCTTCGGCTAATTGTTCTCGTAGAAGTAGATAGCTACGTATGGTATAGACCCCCAGAAGATCATTAAGTAATGTTTGGCAGAAAACGGTTAGCCGGATCCGAGGGGGACAGTTTCGGATGCTTCCTTTTCAGATGCGTATTCTTCACTAGCTACATGGAAAACTTGGGTCATAACATGGAAAACTTGGGAAATCGGAGCTAACATGGTTCTCCAAAAGTGACTCTCAAGCTGAGGACAGACGTATCCATTTCGGCTTGCGGAGGACGATATTTGGTTCTGCGTACGTAAGTATTAGCTTCCGAAATTGAGATTGGCATAGGAGGGACTTCGCCATTTCTAAGAGAAAATTAATGCAGATTTTTTATTTATAATTTAGTAGTATGTAATTTATTTATCTGAATTAATCAAATAAGATATGGAACATTTTCGTAGCCCGTATCAAGTGGATTTTGTTGGACCCTTTGTGGTTTGCAGGTCGCTGCTGGTGCATAGACACTACTTCGTCGCTTGCGCAGTCGAAAGAAATGTAGAGCCGCCGTCGCATTCCTTCCTCACCTTCTTCGAATTTGTAAACGCACGATGGCATCGGAAAGGTGTAGTAGTTGTTTCGGTGGTATTTGTCGATAAAATCGCACTCCTCCTTAGAACAGGCCTCCAGAACGCGCTCAATTATGGAAGCGCTCTGCACCCTCTGCACCAAGAACTCTTCCAGCTGCTTGATGCCGTGTCCACAGTAGTCATTAACAATCAAGTGTTTTCCCCTAAGTTTTTCACTGTTTTCTGACCACAACTCCATAAGTTCTTGGACAGGCGTCGTCTTCCAAGGTCTAACAGGCCGGGGTTCCGTAATTACAAGCTCCTTAAACTGTTCTTGGCAGAGAAGAGATTTCGGTATCTCCATAGTGCTACCCTCACAGGAATCTGGATGTATGAAAAGGAACCAAAGCTTCTGACCCGTGACGAGCTTTTGGAAGAGTTGCAGCGCGTTATCATCCAACTCCTTCCGGATCGATACACTTCCCAGCCTTCTAAGTGAGTAGGCCAGGTCGACCCAGGCTTCGTTGATGGATGAAGATTTCAGGACAAAGTTGTAGTCATCGGCATAGGGAAACCGCCGAATAATTTCCCGCGACACGCTTTCGGTTTTTGCGTCCATCAAGAAGATCCAAACATCTCGAACGAACTTCTTGCGGATGGCATCGATCTGTTTGGGAGTTTCTAATCGTCGTCCACTGCCCAAGTATTGAACATAATCGCCCGTTAGGGAGCCATCTTCCACGGCGCACGCATAGCGAACCTGGTGCTCGAACATGTGGCGCGCAAGTTCTCCATAGCTTCCGGATAATTCCTTCGCATTCGATAGCGCTTCAGATAGAAGCTGCGACAGGTGTTCACAAAAAGCAAACGGAACGCCGTCCATGTCACCAGAGCGAATGATAGCGCGAAGGGTGATGAATCTGACTTGGTGATGAAAAGCGACGCGCAAGGGTGCGAATATTTTTAACCATTTTTTATGGCAGGGGTAGTTGACGGTCTCGACACGATTAGCTTTACAAAAAAGTACTTTTACAAGATACAGTCAGATAGGGGCGTTCTACAGGGCAACGTCTCCTTTTTTATTTGAAGATAAGTATGTACAACAGTGCCTACAGGAGGGCCTTTTTTATCTCCTTCACTTCAACACACTGGGGATGACAGGGTTCCGCTTGCTCTCAGGGTTGCGAGGGCAAGACGCGCGTCCTTCTCAACTTGCGGAGGACGATGTTGTAGGCGACGGCGCTGAAGAAGCCGTCGAAGGTGATGAAAAGGACGCCATATGGACCAAGGTAATTCTGCAGGTAGATCTGCCGAAGCTGAAACGGAGACAGTAGAAGAGAGTCGATAACGGATTGCTCAGATTGTCAGCTTCGATATTTTATCGTTTACAAGAAGATGAGTCAACGCCTCCTCTACTGTCGGTTAAGGTTGAGTAAGGTGAGCACCCCAAGCGAGTGGCTGTAGTCGTTAGATTTTTTACACAAAGGAACTGGGCAGTGGGTTTTGGGTTTTCATAATGCTCGTATTTCAAGCCGAATAGTCCCTTGAAGTCGAGCAACAGAACTGTTTGAGAAGAAAGCCAAGAAAAGCATGGTTTGACTTCTTTAAAATCCCCATTTGTGAACACTCACGTTGCGAAGAAGGAGGTCCACGATGGCGGGGGTCAGGTCAAAGACCACGTGGAAGGAGAAGAGCCACACGATGAAGTGGTTGGTGAACTTCTGAAGCGCCGAGCGGTTGCGCACCTTGCACTTGCGGAACTTGAGCAGCAGGCAGAGGAAGGTGACGTTGAGCAGGATGTTGCACGAGGACATGGAGATGCGCGCCGCAAGGAGGATCTCGTTCGTGGCCATCGAGAAGACGCAGCCGTAGGCCCAGCAGCCTGCAAGAAGGGGACTTAAGAAGGAAGAGTCATTTGCTGTAGAGGGTGTAAGGGATGGCGGGAGAGGTGGAATTGTTTGCCCTCAACGTGCATGACAAGGAGGGCCCTGGCAACTTGGACAGTAGTTGTTGATTTCTACGGTAAGGCGGTCCTCTATCACTCTAGAAGGATGTATCTTTTCAGAGGAACAATGTAACCTCCAGTGGATTGTCATTTAATGTATAATTGAACGATAAAGATATCGATAATTACAAGGAAGCATTCTGCAAACTCAGTGAAACGAACTTTTTTGAGGAGATTTTTTGAGAGATTTTTAAGGGGTTTTTTTAGTCCAATTTATTGTTAAGGATTGTATGTAATGTATTCGTCACTTTATTGCCACAATAAGTAGGGCGAAGGTTAGAAAAAATCAACACATTAAGTAAAACAAACAGCTACGTAATGACTTTCATTTTCATACATGAGACGGACGTTCGACTGGACACCATCTCCAAAACGGCGACTACAAAGTTGAAAGTTGCGTCCGCCTGCCCAGAATATGCAGCGTCTTCTCCCTTCCATGCTCAGCACGGTGTCGATCAACTCGTTGGTAAGTGTTTGGATGGAAACAGAGCTGTCCGTCGTCACGGCAATTGAGAGATGGTGGAACTCCCTTGTAGGCAGGAACGCCAAGAGGAGTCGAAGCAGTTCTGGGGTTAGGAAGGTTTCTCTCCAGAACGCAAATGATCCGAGAGTGCGTCTCTCCAGGATTCTGACAAACACTTCTTCCCTACACGTGATAGGAAAGTAGAAACATTTGAGCTTTGTGACTCGAGCAGGTGCCAAGCAGAGCTGCTGGAGAAGAGGATGCTCGTTCCTACAGTAGACGGAGAGCTCGCATGGATTTCCTCTTCGGAGAAGCTTCTTCAACTGCTTCAAGCTGCTCTCCGTGAGTGGATCACAATGGAGGCCATCACGGGGCCTGTTGTCGGAGATTAAAAACTCGTCGATGACGATTGACCCGAGATCTTCTAAAGCCACAGGTTTTCGATCACTTTCCAAGTAGAAGACGACTTCGTGAGGATCGAAGTAGATCTTAAGGTTTGCGTACTTCCTAGGCCGATTTGCGATGCCGCTCCAGATGGACGCGAGCGTCCGGATTGCCTGTAGTTTTCGTTTTAGGTTCCGTCGTTTGCTTTCTTCCATTTCTAGTTGCAGAAGAACTTCTTCCGTGAAACGGAGAGGCACACGGTCCATGGCGCTTTTTAGAGGCGGAGGTTTTTGAGAGGTTATGCAGTTGAGGTGATGCATTCCTGCATTGCTCGATAACAATGCTGTGCCTTGTCATAGGACACAAATACGGGCACACCCGACAAAAGAGCGAAAAAAAGGGCGAAAGGCAAAAAGAGCGAAAAGTTAAAATTTATTTTTTTATTAAAATATTTTGACCTTTAACATTTCGGAAGGTTCTCTTCTAAGATGCTCTAAAGATCGGTCAATCATTGGCTATCCCTGTCAGCAAGGCATGACTCTAATGTAATAGCGCTTCCTTCACAAGGAGAAGGCAGAATTAAACAACTAAGGATTAGGCACCAACATATAATTAACGAGCAATGTTCGCGAGTGAGCTAATTTTCCGAATTTTGTGAGTGGGTGCATGAAATTGAGGGTCTTTACAGGATGCGCAAGCGATAAGACGCCCCTGTTTGAGTGTGAGAGTTGAGAATAAAACATAAAAACCCAAAG
>KN172103.1:7290-20553 GCA_000757755.1 Steinernema glaseri
ATCGATCCAAAATAGGAGTACTGTGGTAGGACGGAGAAGAGTTCATTTTGAAGATTCCGATGAAGTCGAAGTGGAAGAGGCTGAAGAAGAAACTTCCGAGGAGCTCCCTATGGTCTTGGCGATAAATTTGAAGTAAGCCAAATCATTCGTAGCTAATCCGTCAACGGTTTTCAGTACTTTTGAAGTCGAAAAGCTCAACTTGATGTGGCCTGAAGATGTGCATAGGCCTTCTGTTTCGTGTTATATTACGGTGGATGAAAACATGCTCTACTTGAGTGGAAGGTGCGCAGAAGATTGCAGAGAAACCCATATTTTCCGCTTCGAGAAGGTTCTTTCATTTCCTTTTATTGAATATAAAGCTTTTTTTCAGATATTCCTCAACGATGAGGAAGCTCAAGGAGCAACGATAGATTCGCAAAGTCCAAACTCCGCAGATCCTGAGATCCCTTCCCCGAAGAAGGTGAGTTGGAGAATCCTTTACCTGCGACCAGAGAGCGAAAAAAAGCGAAAGGCCAAAACCGCAAAAAACTAAAATAAAATTAAATGTCAAAACTATGGAATTGATACATCAGGACTGGGCGCAAGCCTAAGCCAAGCGCATCCAAAGCTTCAAGAGACTCATTTAAAACAGAATTAGTCGTAAATCAAAATATATTAATTAATTAAACGGTTTTTGGTGTTTTTCTTTTGCTTTTTTGCGTTGTTTTGTACTCCTATGCACTCTTTTAGAGAAGAATCGCCGAGTCGCCGTGTGGCTCCCCTCCTTCCGACGTTCCTGGACCCGCAGATCGATGCGAAGACTGTCGCGTCGTTCTGAACGAAACCTTCGCCTGCAACCAGTGTGGAAAGAAGGCTTGTCCCAAATGCCTAGTGCTCCATCACCAGCACGAAAGGCAGCTCTTCCACAAGATCGCTTCTCGAGAAGCCGTGCGTCAGAAGCTGGAGGACAGTCGCCGCCAGGTCGAAGAGCACAATAATCAGTTTGCCGGGGCATACAGTGCTCTGAAGAACGTGAGCTGGACGCTTCTTCTTCTTCTACTTACTTATGTGAATCTATTTAGGTCTACCAACGGAAGCAAGAGTCCGTGGTTGTGGCGCAGAACGAGATCGAGGCCATGCTGGAGAGCGAGAGTATGATTAGGGAAGACGATCTGAATGAGAAGTTGGAGAGTATCGAGCAGTTAAAGTCGGACATGAGCGACGTAAGTGCTAAAGCATCGTACTATACATTAGCCCTTTTCTAGATCACAGCGGCAGTGTTGAATGTGGATGGCGTCTCCGACGAGATCAGTCAACAAATCGCAGGACAGGAGGAGGAGAACGAAGAGAATGAGGATGTTGAGGAGGAGCAGGATCTGCAGGAGAACGAGGAGGAACCCGAAGTCCCTGAACAGGGCAACGACGATGGAAGTGAAAGTTATGACCCTGGCCAAGAATCTGATGTAAGCAGTGAGAGCACCGATGAGTAGGGGGGGTCATGGCTTGACACTTTATGAATTTTCCCCTACTTTGTGGCCTTATCCGATGAGACAAACGTTATATATAATATATGTTGTTTATACATTTGATATCAGGATCTTGTGATCTCCATAAATTCAACATTCATCGGAGAATTTCTATCGATGGTACTTTCTAATAAACGTCAAGTTCTGATCGAGAAAGCCGTCAAAAAAGGACACCTGATTAATCACTTTCCTTTCGGGATCTGTCGGGTGATACTCCACTGATCCTTGGGGATAACGGACACGAGTTTGTCTGCCATCGGTCCAGTCTACGAGTGGATTTTGAAGTGCTCGCTCTTCTTCAGTAACTATGAAGCGGGTCGGAATATTGATTCTTTGCACAGGGCCTGAAAAAGTACTAATTTGAATACGTAAAAAACTGACACTTAATTTTTTTTTAGTTAAAATACCTTACCAGGAAATGATGTTCTTGTTCTCCACGCTTCCAGAGCGGCATCTACGACTCTCTGATCCACAACAGTGGATATGCTGATCTTCTCAAAATGGGGTTTTTTGACGAAGCGACATAGGTGTTCTTCAAGTTCGGCAACGCGGTCGCGAAATAGGTGACGTCCACCACACGTAAATGAGCGCATATGTTTTGAATCCATCAACCGTAGAAGTGCATCCTCAAGGCTCTTCTGCTCGTCCTGGTCATAAATTGACGGGGTGTCATAGGGAATAAACAGGGAGAATTGAGTGAACCGATCAGTGGGAAGCTGCAGCACCAAAGAAATACTGAACTCTCCTTTGATCCTTATTGTTTCGCGCATGCGCGGCACGAGGGGATAAATGCTGGTCGCCGGTCCACGAGTGCAGTCAATGTCTGCATAAAATATATAGCAGTTCTTTTTGAAGTTGTCGTCGTAGGCAATAGGTTCGCCGGGTCTTCTCATCACATTCCAACAATCGTAGGTGAAATGCAGTGAATGGTGAGAGATGTTGCGGGCCACATCGCCCCAGACTCCGTTTATTTTCGAGATGTTATCGAAGAGGCCAGCTGAGATCGAAGAGTAGTTGAGCTCGAGGTGGAGGACATCATAGACGATGTCGCCAGAGAGGTACGCAAATGGCTTTTCTACCTCCGCATTCTAAACTAATTTTGTAGAGAAAAACTTCATAGCCGTGCTTAAAGAGTATTTGCACCTCTTATGAAAAAATTTGAAAGAGACATACCTTTTCATCCACAACTCGCAGTGTTGACTCAACCTGCATAGATTTATTCTTGACGAGCTGCCTTTTCCGAATCTCTATCTTGTGGTCATCCGTTTTTACCGATTGGGAATGTCGACGTTTTTCGTTAGAGGACATCGCAAATTGGGTCCACACGTGAATGCTTAAACACATATAACATATAAACTCAGTACCAAAAAAAGCGACAATAATGCGATTCACGCTTCTTCTCACTAAAAGTATCACCTATAAGCGTTCGGTTTAATTAATTAGGGCTTATTTACAGTTTGGAATTACTTTCGTCCAGCAATGTTCAACAATGTGGGTCGGCAAGAACACGAAATTTTCCACGTGTGGTTATGAGGATGACAAACACATCACTCTTAACGGTGTGCGATATGAAGATAAGATATATGAAATAGAGGTGAAAAACACGCTTTATTGAGCCGTCCGATCGATCGTGTTGACAGCTTTGAACGGCAACTCTCTGGTGTTTTCGATCGCGTGTTGTTTGTCACTGTGAAACCAGTGGCAACCGCTGTGGTAATTTTCCATGAAAAAAAAAGACTTTTGATCAATTCTTCCATTTTGTTCTTTGATGGTCCAACACAAGTGAGCACGAAAGTACACTTACTAGGAAACACTCCCAAGTAACTTCGGCGGATCGAGGCGGAAGGGGGTGGATATAGCCGCATGTGCCAGTTCGCGAAATTTTTTAAATTTAAAGTTCGAATTTTTGAACAAAAAAAATCGTATTTTTGAAATATTTCTTCTTTGGGTGGCAGGTTGGGATGATTCTAACCAGAGATCAATACTCTATCATTTGATGCCACTACCAGCACGCCACCCTTAAGTCACTTGCATACCGCTTGATAATTCTCATATAACCGTAAACCATTCTACTACTTCGTTCTCTAAGGCAACGGCGAACTTAATATCCAATTACATAATATCCACCTCCTTTCGCTTCGATCCGTCGACGTCATTTGGGATTGTTCCCTAGTTAGCAATTATCAGGACAGTTTAGAAGCAGATAGGTGGAATGTATACATAGTTACGGCTAAACTCTTTATTCTTGTGGGTTGGCAGATTCATTAAAATGGCAATTTTCAATTCGGTGGTATTTCAGCAATATTCGATCGGTTATGTGGCAAGTTTCAACCGTCAACACGCGATCGCTCTCGAACGCGTGCCTCTCACTGTGACGCCAGTTGCAGTTTCTGTTATAATTTTCCACCGGGAAAAGACTTCTGATCAATTCTTCCAATTCGTTCTTCCGTCCAAAGCGAACGACCAAATTCTGGACAGCAACCATAAAAAGACGTCTCTTCCTCCAGCTCTCGACCGCTTCGGCGACCACATCCAGGCTAACGGCAAAATCAGTCCTTAGTTCTTCAAAACATGCCTTCCTCACGAATTCCTTCAAAGAAGCATCGAGATTAAGTGGCTTCTCGGGTCGGTCACGATGGTAGAAGACAAACTTCCTCAAACGCTCTGCTAACAGTGTTTCGTTAACTTGCGCCTCTAAAGCCCAACGTTCGGTTTTGCTGGGCATGCCGTCATTCCATGAGAAGATCGAAATTTCAGAGAAGGTGTCCGGGAGCAGCTTCAGCGTGGAAGCAAGTTCGGCATCGGTGCCAGTGGCTTCTAACTGATCGGTCATCCTTGGGATCAAAGCAGATATGTTTGGGTCGTTGGAAGGATCCAATGTGCACTCCACTTTTCTTATAACATCTTTGGGGAGAAGATCGTTATACTGAATTTCCCTGCTTTGATTAAATCCGGAACATCTTGTAAGTGACGGGCCTGTTCGCTTGAATTCATACTTCACAAACGAGTAGCTTCGCACTATCGGTCTCCAATTGCCTTTTACATACTGTAGATAGTTGAAATCTCCGCTGTGCCACGTATGTGGATTCAAATTTGCATCCACAATATCCGCAATGATGTCTCCGGAAAGGTAGGCGAAATCATTTGGGAGGTCGTATCGAGATTTCTTCATCAAAGGATATTATCTAAATTAAAATATCGTCAGTTGAGCACATGGAGTATGAAAAAACGATGAACAATCAAACACGAACACTTCTTCACTACTTGGACTGCTTGTGTAATCTTTCGCACTTTCGTTTGGTGTTGCCTTGTCACACCACCGATTTTGGCGCGCTCTACTCAACTCAATTGTGTCTCCGTCGGGTTCCAAATAAGGTGGATAAAGAACAGCCATTTTGGTCACTGAGCAACAGAAGAACATGCAAACTCTTTTTATCCTGTGTCGAACAAAAAAAGCGAACCCTTTTATCTTTTTTATTTATCCAGAAGATTCCAAACAACTACGAAACAATTACTGGCAGATACATAAGGCTATTGTTCGTTCTTAAAGCACACAATTATGCAACGATTGTAATTATGCATAAAGAAAAAATTTTTGCTTAATTCTTTCAATTTGTTCTTTGATTTTCCAACATAAGTGACAACGAAAGTACATTTACAACAAAAGTTCAGGACAGAATAGAAATACATAGGTGGCATGTATAGATAGTTACAGCTAAACTTTTTATTCTTGCGGTTCGGCAGATTCTTCAGTCGCAGATTCATTAGAACGGCAACTTTCAATTCGGTGGAATTTCAGCAATATGCGATCGGTTATGTGGCAAGTTTCGAACGTCAACACGCGATCACTCTCGAACGCGTGCCTCTCAGTATGACGCCAGTTGGAGTTGCTGCTATAATTCTCCAGCGGGAAAAGATTCTTGACTAATTTTTCCAATTCGTTCTTCGTTCCAAAGCTAACGAGCAAATTCTGGACAGGAACCACAAAGAGACGTCTCTTCCTCCAGCTCTCGATCGCTTCGGCGACCACATCCAGGCTAACGGCAGAATCCGTCTTCAGTTCTTCAAAGGATGCCTTTATCACGAATTGCTTCAGAGAATCGTCGAGATTAAGTTGCTCCTCAGGCCGGTTACGATGGTAGCAGGCAAACTTCCTCAAACGCTCTGCTAACAGTACTTTCTTCACCTGCGCCTCTAAAGCCAAACGTTCGGCTTTGCTGGGCATGCTGTCATTCCATGAGAAGATCGAAATTTCAGAGAAGGTCTCCGGGAGTAGCTTCAACGTAGATGCAAGTTCGGCATCGGTGCCAGTGACCTCTAACTGATCGGTCATCCTTGGGATCAAAGCCGATAGGTTTGGGTCATTGGAAGGATTCCCTGTGCACAGCACTCTTCTTATAACGTCTTTGGGAAGAAGATCGTTAAACTGAATTTCTTCGCTTCGATTAAATCCGGAACATATTGTAAGTGACGGGTCTCCTCGAATGCATCGATATTTCACAAACGAGTAACTTCGCGCTATAGCTCTCCAATTGCCTTTCACATACTGTAGATGGTTGAAATCTCCGCTGTGCCACGTATGTGGATTCATATTTGCATCCACAATATCCGCAATGATGTCTCCGGAAAGGTAGGCGAAATCATTTGGGAGGTCGTATCGAGGCTTCTTTGCAGGTCGTTTGCGTTTCATCACAGGATATTATCTAAATTGGAATATCGTTCATTGAGCACATGAAGTATGATAAAACGATGAACAATCAAGCACGAACACTTCTGTTCTACTTAGACTGCTTATGCTTATGTTTTTTCGCACTTTCGTTTGGTTTTATAATCGGAAGCTGCGCGAAATACGTTCGTGGTGGGATCCTGGGCAACAACGACACGACGTCGAAAGAAATGCAAAATTATCTGCGTAAATTCGTTGTTTCTTGTAGCGGATTGTTCATCGTATCCTTCTGCGTCTTGTGAGCCCAAGATCACTGGAATTGGAGTATGAAACAAAACATAAAATGATGAACAATTAAGCATGAGCACTTCTGCTCACTTTGGACTGCTTATCTGTTCTTTTCGCACTACTGTTTGGTGTTACCTTGTCAGATCACCGATTTGGCGCGCTCTACTCAACTCAGCTGTGTCTCCGTCGAGTTCGAAAAGGTGGATAAGAAATAGCAATTTTCGTCTTTTGGTCGCTAAGCAGCAGAAGAACATGAGAATTCTTTTATTTTGTGTCTAACAATAAAGCTTTTTTTTATTTTTCCAGAAAATTCCAAACAACTATAATAAACACATTAAGGCTATTGTTCGTTCTCGAAGCACACAACTATGCTACGATAGTAAGCCGCAAGTTCGTAAGAAGCAGTGCAAGTTAGGATGCGATCGCTCACTAACGGATGCGTCTCACTGTAGCTCGTATTGTAGTCCTTGTCAAATGTCCACGCAGGGAATAGAGATTTGAAAAACTCCTCCAGCTCAAACTCCGCATATGTCCAGGGAAAGACTAGTTTCTGCTTGGAGACCGGGAAACTGCTCCTGTTCCTCCAGCTCTGAACTGCATGAGCGACCACATCCAGGCTGATGGAGAAATCCAACCTTACTAGTTGAAAAGACGGCTTGCTCAAGAATTCGCACAAAGCAGCTTCGAGATTAAGTGGCGTGCGTTCGCGGCTTGTGATCATTTCACATTTGAACTTCCTCAAATGTTTGGATCGCAGTCTTTCGATCACCTGCCTTTCCAAGGCTAAATGTTCTTCGTCACTGGGAGTTTCAGGATTATAAACGCTGAAAGAAATTTCAGCAAAGGTGTCCGGTAGCAGCTTGAGCGCGGACACAACTCGAACATCACTTCCAGTAATTTCTAACCGATCCATCATCCGTGGCATTAGGGCAGATATATTCGGGCATTCCGAAAGGTCCGTATAGCGAATTTTAACATGTCTTATAGCGTCTGAGGGTAGAAGTTCGTCAAACTGTAGCTCCCTGGTTTTAACCTCTCGAAGTCCCGAATGTCGTTCAAATCTTGGACCGCTGCTGCTAATTTGACACTCCACGAACGAATACGTTAGTGCCCTGTTCTTCCAATCTCCTTTGACATACCGCACACGATTGAATGACCCGTCTTGCCATGTCCAAGGATTCATATGTGCATCTACAATGTCCGTCATGATGTCTCCGGAAAGGTAGGCAAAATCATTCGGTAACTCCAGTCGAGGCTTCTTTTTTGTTGCAGACTTTGCGGTGTTCTTTCCGTTGCGTTTCATTACCGGGTACTAGCTAAATTAAAGTATCGTCAGTTCAGCCTTTAGATCGTCATGGAACGACAACCACGCAAAGTTCACTTTCACGCAAGCCACGTTCACTATTTGGACTGACCTATATCGATGTGAAAATAGTGTCACTTTAGAACGTGCAAATTTCAACTCCATTTGAACTGCTAACTCGTAGAAAGATAAAAAGATAGATTCACATCTTGCAATTGGTGTTACTTTAACACTCCACGCCCAAACATGGGTTGAATTTGACACTATGACACTTGAAAATGACGTTAAATGTTCATGAGAGACAATTCCACCCATTTTGGTTGTTGCAGCCAGTGTTACCGACAGAGCTGAACATCCTATCGAATCCACTTTCCAGCATTTTACATAAGATGCGATTGGATTGGCACCACTGGCTGTAGATTGCGACTTTAGTTAGCTCAAAAAGATAGAGTATTAGTCCTCTACATATTTCTGTAGTCCTTAAAAAATACATACCTCTCTAGGTCGTACAATTATAGTCTAAAAATAGCTATGTTGGTCGTTGAGCAGCATGAAAACATGCGAATTCTTTTACCTTGTGTCTATAACAACAAAGCACTTTCCATTTATCCAGAAGATTCCAAACAACTACGAAACAATTACTGGCAAGCATATAAGGCTATTGTTCGTTCTCGAAACACACAATTATGCAATCACGGTAAGACACAAGTTCGTAAGAAGCATTGCAAGTTAAGACGCGATCGCTCTCCAACGGATGCGTCTCACTGTAGCTCGTATTGCGCTCCCAGTCATATTTCCACGCAGGGAACAGAGATTTGAAAAACCCCTCCGGTTCGATCAGTTTCAAGGGAATGACTAGTTTCTGCTTGGAGACCGGAAAACTGCGCCTGTTTCTCCAGCTCTGAACTGCATGAGTGACCACATCCAGGCTGACGGGGAAATCCAAGCTTACTAGCTCGAAAGACGGCTTGCTCACGAATTCGCACAAAGCAGCTTCGAGATTAAGTGGCGTACGTTCGCCAATTACGTTACATTGGAACCTCCTCAAATGTTTGGATCGCATTCTTTCGATCACTTGCGGTTCAAAAGACAAAGGTACATCACTGGGAGCGTTATAAGTGTAGACGCTGCAATGAATGTCAGCAAAGGTGTCCGGTAGCAGCTCGAGCGCTGACGCAACTGCATCATCACTTCCAGTAATTTCTAATCGATCCATCATCCGAGGGAGTAGGGCAGATATGTTTCGGCATGCCGAAAGGTCCTCACAGTGAATTTTAACATATCTTATAGCGTCTGAGGGTAGAAGTTCGTTAAACCATAGATCTTTGCTTTTCACCTCGCGAAATCCCCAATTTCGTTCAAATCTTTGACCTTTTCTGTTGATTTCACACTCGACGAACGAGTAAGCTTGTGCCCTCTTCTTCCAATCTCCTTTGACATACCGCAGATAATCGAATGTGCCGCTATTCCATGTCCACGGATTCATATGTTCATCTACAATGTCCGTCATGATGTCTCCGGAAAGGTAGGCAAAATCATTCGGCAACTCTAATCGAGGCTTCTTTTTCGCTGCAGGCTTCGTGGTGTTCTTTCCATTGCGTCCGTTGCGTTTCATTACCTGGTATTTCCTAAATTAAAGTATCGTCATTTGAGCCTTTAGATCGAAGTGGAACGACAACCACGGAAAATCCATTTTCACGAAAACCACATTCACTATTTGGACTGACCTAACATTTGTGATATTGAGGTTAAAACAGCATCATTTGACCATGTAAGCCTATATCACACCCAGAACACGTAAAATTTCAACACCACTGTAGTTGCTAACTGCAATGTCCGAATGATGTCTCTGGAAATGTAGGTAGGTAACTCCAATCGAGGCTTCTTTGACGTTGCAGATTTATGACCTCTGCAATTGGTGTTACTTTATCACAGGACATATATGTCACGCCAAGTCACAGGTCACACAAAAGTATGAAAATCACACTTTACATATTCATTCTAAGCCGTTTCTGCCTGGTTAAGCCATAATGAAGCCGGTTATTGTTACAGCATAGCAACTGAACTGAAAATCCTACCGAATCCACTTTACATGCGAGTCGAGGCTGTAGAATGCGACCTTCCTTGGCTCAAAAAATCTAGACTAGTAGCCCTCCATGAAGATATCTCAACATATCTCTGTACTACATGAACAAGCGAAGATTGTATAATCATAATTTACTATCCATTAAAGCTCTGTACAAGTATGGCACATAGTTGAATTGACACTGCGTTTAGATCACGCCACGCGCACAGCGCGACGTCTTCTGAAGCCGAGTCCAAGTCCGGTGCTGCGACGGAAGTCGTGTAGAATCCTTCGGAAGTGGTTGCGCTCCTCTGAGTCATCATCGCCTTCAAGGGACACATTCGAGGAGACGTTTCTGGGATCGCTTCGGTTCTCGTTGCTCTGCTTCGAGTAGTGCGGCGCGTGTCCCATGTGGGGCTTAGCGGCCACTCTGGAGGTCAGCTGCAGAAGGACGACGAGTAGGCAGATGAGGAAGAAGGACTTCATTTCGGAACGATCTTGAGACGAACGTCGTCTCCGCGGTATATATACCGCCCGTAACCCAACCCACCACGCGGAGAACTTTGTTCCCTGGCGGCGGGCTACCGTACTCGACCGACAGACGTACAAACTGGTTGTCGTCTTCTGCGAAAACGCCACGAGGGAACCCGTTCTACGGCGACGGGATGCTGCGGTTGAACACCCAAAACGGGCTTCTAGAGGTTGCGATGCTTTACTGTCACAGTTGACTTATGTTTCCGTTCAGAAGATGACTTTTAGAACGCGTTCGAATTAAGCCCAATTAAGGTCGATCTCCTACTTCGATGTTCAACTGTGATCTACGACTTATGTTCCTTGTGGAGGAGTACGTTGCCTACCCGGAGACAAGGCGAAGAGCAGGGATGATGACGTGGAAAGAACAGAGCGCGCGGTCGCTGGCGCTACTTTTTGAACTTTCTCGTCTGAGCCCCTTGGTGAGAGATCGAAATTAAGAGAAGAATGGGAATGATGCGATGACGAGTGGCTGACGCTGATCTGTGTTGTCAAAACAGTGGGTTTAGCTTGGATAGCGATGGAAAACATATGGAACACGCAGTGACAACAGAGTACACACGACTTTGCCTTAGTCTATGTATAGGATACAACCTAAGTGATACAAATCTCTAGGATATATCATACAGTGATCCAGCTTTAGAATATTCAAGCTACAATGTGGGCTCTAAACATAAAAAAAGACAAGACAACCTGTTTGCTGTGTTCTTTTTTTTGATTTTGTGCAGCGAAGGGTGATAGCGTGACAAACATTATTGTGGTAACACATAGGTAAGGGGTGCAGCTCATTCACTCAGCTGGTTTACGTATTGCCCCACAATTAGTTTCATTTGTTCACAATTCTTTATTCCAACCTCATCCAACTCTTCCTCTTGATGTGATCCCCCAGATAGGAATGAGAAAGGGCTACATTCGGTACTATAAATTTATGCATTTGAGTTACTGGAGCTATAAGACTCCACTTCCTTTCACTGTAAGTACCAGGAGAGTACAATCCAGAGAGATTTTACCAGTCCAATCACGATGTTGAGACTCTTTTGATATGATGCATGGGACAGATCTTAACCAAGAATACCGCACGTTTTAGAGTACATCACCCACGGCCTTAGTACAGACGTTCATGAGATGTTTGTTGCCTGTACAGTACATTACTTGTCCTTACTAATTTAGAACCAGAGTTTGACATCACCTTCGGCTGATGCGAGTACTCTTACCGCGAATAACAGTTCTTACAGGACAACACAATACACTGTGATTGATGAGTGTTTTCATGTAGGGAACGGGATGCTTTTTTCCTGGATGAACGAACAAAGCTGATCATGAAATCAAGGCTGACGCGATAGCTCAAAAGTCAATGCCCGAGGGACTGGGAAGATATAAGTGTTTGTGTTTACTGGTTGTTTACGTTATCCGGGTTTTCTTAAGATTGGCAGGGAATAAATTCTAGTTCCGGGCATTAAACATTTTATGGCATTAAACATACTGTTCTTAAACCTACTGTTCCTTAAAGCTACTGTACAGCGAATCTTACAGGACAACTCAAGATCACATGTAAATAAAACCTTTTTTATAAGGTTCCCTCCTGCCACATCGCATGGCTAAGCTGTGACCTTTACTCTACATACACCTTATCTACATCTACAGGCTTCCTTATGGCATGACAACTACTGGCTGGCTTAGAGTTATCTACACAGCAGCAAGAACAGATTCAAGAGCAGGTAGCGTGGTTTGTGACTTTTCAGAAAACAAAACCTAAGCGATTACGGTAGACGCTCAGCGACGCAGCCACTTGACCGCGGTCGTTAAGTTGACCCCATTTAAACCGGAATTTCTGCAAGCCGTTGGCAGTTTACACTGTCCGCCTGAAAACTTCAGTTTTTTTTGCTTTTCACGTGATGTGGGATTGGGTTCGAAGTGTACCCGACAATTATCCTACACACAAAACAGTTTATTTCTTAGTTTCTCATGTAGGACATAAATTATGCATTTTTCATCTCTTCATTCGAGGCCTACATAATGAGGGCCTATCAATCATACAAATGGGGTCCTCTTTTTCATGGTTTTTCTTTCTCGTCATAGTTTCTATCTATCCGGGTGAAGTAGCACACACAGATACGGTGTAGTTTGTGAAGGTGTAGGTTATTGTGGCAACAAATAGTTGTAAGAATGACAAGTTATGAGCCCTTGTGAGTTATGAGCCGGTTTCATCACGTAGTCCACAGGTTTATTATAAATAAACAGTAAATGTTATGTGATATGTGCTCAGGGATTGATCACACACTCTGCAGAGGATGTGTGGTCCACTGCAGAGGAAGTGTGATCCGCAGTTCTATGGTTTATGCACCCATTTGTGCTCTCTCACACCGACACCGCGGAAATATTTCTCAGGGCTCACATTTCTGACCGCTGCAGCCTTGGCGACCGACCCGCGTTCTGATCTACTGACGTCAGCGCCGATGATCTCACTTGCACCCAGTACATGCGAAACGGGAAGTTTTCACGTGAACTCGACAATTTCGAGAACGTTCGCGTCTTGGTGTCGTGAACATGCGCTCTGCTCATAAGAACTCTACCCACGCTCGGAGACCGACACAAGGGAAAACTAGAGGCTACAAGGGAAAGACATACTCTATATTCCCAGAGGATCTCCCACGTTTGGGCCTCTTGGTACGGTTGCCTGGGATCTAAGAATACTATACTTCTAACCAGTTCTAACCAATACTATATTTCTAATACTATAATCTTCTAATCACTGCTTCTAGCACCCTAAGCTGCACCCTTTAACCAATGTCTAAGTTCTAATCTACCTACAATATCTTGGTACCTTTCGCATACGACCTTTCAATCAACGCTTTTTTTTAAGTAGCGCGGCCCAACAACAGCGCGCCAACCGTCTGAATGAGGT
>KN172118.1:2283-17383 GCA_000757755.1 Steinernema glaseri
ATTGTTTAAAAAAAAAATGAGCAAATTATGCTAGCTTGCTTTTCTTGTACCTTTTTCCAGTTTAATTTCTAATTAAGAAATTTAAAAGATATGTAAAAAATGTAAGTGTTAAAATTACAAAAAACACCTTTCATGAAGGCTGATAAAGAAATACTTAAAAATAGTAGAAAAAATCTGAAACTGTTTGTTTACTACTTTTTCAATTTATGCTAATCGAAGATGATGTGCGTCTACATCAAATCTATTTTTATGAAATTTGCAATCGAGTGTCTAATCTTGTTCCTTATTTCGAGCAGCGCAAAGAAGGACAAGTCCAACCTCGAATTTTCGTCTGTCGGTTAGCCTCATTTCTATGGTAATTTCACATCCGCATTTTGTCAACAATTAAAGTAAACAGTTGGATGTGGTGTGGTCATCCAGGAGACAACATAAAAACAACAAAACACCATAAATTTCTTTGGAACAAAAATTATAAGGAGAAAATCCTAGAGCAGAAAAATACTGCAATATAAAAAAAAGATAAAATGGGATTCACTTGATGAATTATTGAAGAATTAAAATCTTTTGGTAAGTACAGCAAGAGATGATCTTCCAATTTAAATCGATTTATCGATTTTTGATCGCATTTTAGTTAAACAATAAAATAATTAAATAAAAAAATAAACTGTCGTCTGACAAAAATTTTATCCTCACTCACCGGGAACGGCCTTCTTCTCGGCTTCTCCGCGCTTTCCGAACCGGAGCACTCCGGGCATCTCCTTCTTGTCCAGGCGTCCGAAGCGCACGAACGACTGTCCGCGTTTCCCGAATCGCAAGACTCCCGGCATGGACGTCTCATCACCCATCGCTGAAAAAATCAGCCTTGACGACAAGTTCATCTGTTCAGGAATTTTATTTTTACCATGGAGGTCCTCTGACTGTTCCGAGCAATAAAGAGACCACAGTAAACATGACGAAGAGCGATCATTTGTTATCCAAAAATTGAATAGGGATCCAGTTTTAGTGAATCTCATAACTTTGTGATATTTAGCTGTCATATCCCGTTTCTCATGACCCTTCCACAGCGCCCCCCCTCGACTTTGCGCATCGCCATACGCAGCTAAACTGCAGAAAATCACGCGACTCTAATGTGCATTATTGGCCCAATCTGCAGAGTTTCTATGGATTTCTGGCAATGCGGATGCAAACTTTATAGTAAGCGATGGCCACTTTGCGACGCTGAACGCTCTTCGCTGCGGGACCTATAAACTTAACCAATCGAAACTTCCAAGGGAATCTCCCGGAGAGTCCCCAAGAGCTTCAAGTTCTTGCTGAGGATGTTCCAAAAATTAACTGCAAAGAGATAAGAACGGAATCTTCTAAGTTATCTGTCCTGAATGAGAATGAAAGGACTATATGTGTCCCATTGCAACCCTGAAAAATTTTTGTTGCGGGGCCCATGAACTTCACCAAAAGAAAGACTAGGAATGATTGACTCCTGCTATGTATCTGTGGGACCTATACTTCGCCTTCTGTGCACCCACCAAACAGAGCTTTAAACTTGCCAGGGACGGGTAGGAAACAACTCCCGTAAATTCAAGCGGAAGGCAAACGCGATTTACGAGCGCTCTGTGCTTGTGTGTTTTTCCCATGGAAGTGGAAAACAAATGGAATTTGGGAGGGAAGTAATCACGTTGTTACGCTTGGAACGAAAGGTTTAAACTTTCCTAGAGCGTTAGTGTCACTGGCGATGTTAAACCCGTAGTGACCTACCGAGTCCTGACACTGGAATTTGGAATAGAAAGTAATCACAGATTGCACTTAAGCATAGTCCTGATCATCTCTATGTCCACAAACGTCATTGTTTCTTTATGATTTTTATGATTGATTAATTACGAATATACGTGAATTAGGGGGTGTATGTTCGGGCTAAGGATTGAACAACAGAGACTAAATGTCTTTAGATAGAAACAGACTTAAAATCAGCGAAAAAATACAAGCTGCAACCGCAGCAAAGCAATATTTTTGCTGTCCGTCACAACTCTATATGCATAGACGAAGCTACAGTAAAGCTCAATGAGGTTACTGTGTCACCACTGAGCACGTGTAGGCTTTAAAGCACTATTAGAATAGCACTAATGGACTTATTATCTCAGGGCCACTTTATTTACTTATACCGCTCCCTGCTCTCGATATGTCCTGTGGTTGATAATCCCGGACAATTAGGCTATAAATCAGAAAGGACAATGATGTTAAGCTAATAATACAAACTGCTACCATCGATAATCCTAAAAGCAATTACCCTAACCTGCACCAAACTAACTTCCGAGTCCGACCCCTGGGCGTTTTAATTTCGACACGGAAACGTTTCAGATCCAATTTACGTAATTACGTTTTATGCGGCGACCCGGGGGATACATTTCATCGAATTCCGACTCCCAAGCCGCAAACAATCAAGTCAACGTCATGTGCAAATGGAAGTTAAAATTAAACTTTGCTTCCTCACGTCTGGCAATGGCAACTTTTTCGGAAGATCAGATAGGACGATAGTTTGAATGAGCAAAAATCCCTTTAGACGCCTACTCTTTGCTAATGTCTGATGACCATTTAATTAACCTTTTATGCCTAAAAATTTAGGAGAAAAGAAGAGAAGATGGGATTTAAGAGAACAAAGAATGAACTTTTGGAAAAGTCGGTTTCGCGGATGACCTCAGCTGTCATCAATACTTCATGTCGGTCTTTGAAGGATTTCCTTCTTTTGGAAGACAAAGTGGCGCTAAGGGATGTTGGATCCAGAGTGCACAGATCAGAATATTAATGGGATCCCACCAGCCAGAAGTTTAATAGAAAAGAACATCTCGAACAGAATGATGGGTAGCAAAAATCACGAAAGAATCACGCGACAATTTGGTAGGATTATGGCATTCTGCACCGCTCATGTCCTTGACACTTGCATCGTGTTTTTGAAGTGCGTATTTAGGCACGGATGCAGCCCAAATAGGACGATCTGAATCCATTCCAAAAATGAGGTTGTGTTATTTTTTGGAATTTTTGTCGCTTATTGTAGCAGTCCATCTGTTGTATTCAGTGTCCCTCCTTTTAAAGTAGATGACTTGGCTGAGAATGTGCATATCATCGTTCTACGTTTGCCGTTCTACGTTTAAGAGAAAGACCACAGAGAGAGCCTACAAAAATTATAATATTTTGCACCGCTTGTACTTCCATGTCTACATGCTCAGTCCCAGCCTCCAATTTAACGGACAATAGATGCAGAACACTAGGGTGCGAAAATGACATTTCAAACAATTTAAACCTAATATTTTGAACCTTTAAAGTAAAAACATTTGCGGCTTTGTTTACTAAGAGGTTTATTCAATTATTGCACTCATTATTCCTTTCTTTTGCTCGAAATTTAGAAGAGAAAAAGCGCGGATGGGAACGCGGGAAAACACTCACCCGGCCACACTCACAGATTCTAACCTGTTTCTTGTGCATATGAACTTGAAGCACCCTGGCAAAAGTGCATCTTTAAAGGCTTAAAACTAAAGGGTCGTATAATTTAAATACAAATCCTGTGTTATTCGACCTCATTACGTTATAGGTATTGTGAGTACTCTTTGAGTACATATGTTTAGAGTGTCGACAGTACTCGTCTGTAGATGAGCCTGTCCCTCGCACTTTCGCGACATTTCTCTATTGGTTTAGGGATTTACACTAAAGGATAAGATTTGGAGCACATTCAACTGTGCGATAAAGATCAATTTTTGTCCTGGATAGGTTTGCGTACTATCATGGTCGCGTTCTTCACGATAGACTAGTTATAACTGCGATAACAGCCATGGAGGAATTTTTGGTAGCCCTACAGGAGCACAGGTAGTTGCCAACGAGAGAATCCAAAAATACATCGAAACATTGAACTTTTCAGTGCTTCTGACATCGAGGAAGAGAAGCAGAATCTAAACAAATGAAACTGAAGAGAATTACTAGCATGTTAAAGGGGAAAAGAACAGCAGCCTAGGTTTCATTTCTTACAGGCTTAGAATCACACCGCAATTGCCAAAAATACACTAATAAATTGGATCGCTTAGTACTTCTTCCACACACGGAAACTTCTGAACGCCTCTGGTCCCGACCTCTCAACACTCCCTTAACTGACTCTTCCAGCCTCATTGTTCTACTTGTCCATCCCGCACATGTACAAGTGTCCCACCCCCTGTGTCTCCTTACCTCGCTTCACCGTGTCGTAGGCGTCAGGATCGTACCACGTCGGCCGTTCCATGGACATGGGCTCGTCTCCGCCCTCTTTGGCGCCATCCAAGAAGTACTCCAATTTAGACGCTGTCGCGGCATCTGAAACGTCGGCACTTCATGAGCTGAGTTTCATTAAGTTGATTGACGTGCTCCTGTCCGCGTCTCCTCAATCACTTTCCGCTTTCTCATTATTCCTACGACAACTCAAGACGCCACTTTTATTTGACGTTTTGTCGGAGCGCGAGTCAACAAGTCGAATCGCCCATTTTCTCGTCAGCGCTCTTTTTTGGCGCAAAAAAAACAGTCGTGACATGAAAATAAAACAAAAGCCTATGGCCGGAAGTGCGAAAAGTGGCCTTCCGAGATCGTAGATCAATGGACGCGATTTACGGCCGCTCGTAAGCACTTGACGCGAGCGGGAGCGTCTTGAGCGTCGAACCCTCCAATTTTACAAAACACGTCGGAGGGCGTAATTTCGTTGAAACACGCTCGGAGAAGAAACTTTGGACCGAGGCGAAGTGGGCGACATTTTTAGGGTTTATGTGTTTAGGAAATGAGTCCCTTTGCGACAAGAAGCGGAGATCAAAGTTGCTGGGATATATGGTGTCCGAACTGGAGATTAAAGAAGCGAAACAAAATTTGGAGATAAATGGTATCCAGACGAAGATGAAAAAAGCAAAAATTTGCTAATTTTTCGATACCCAAGAAGCTGACAACAATGAGCCTATTCAAATGTAAATATGGGCATAAGTTAGAGAAGAGTTACAGAACTCGAAGATTTGACGTGTATTGGAAGCATACTTGTAGGGCTCGTTTTTTTCTCGTTCTGGCTTTTTTGGATTAAACAATTGTATGATTTAAGTTATCTAATCTCAAAATCCAAAAATGGTAATCTGGAACATAACTTCTTTCTACGCCGGCATTGCTCATCTGCCAAATGTTTTGATGACCCAAACATTTAAGGACAAATTAGCCAATTTTTGGCGTAACCTGCTCCACTTGGTCCATATTTCTTCATACAACAAACTACACCTTATAAACCTGAGGTCCATAAGGCTACAAATGGCCATTAGGGTGATGTTCTACGGGGACAAAAATTTTCCTCTGATAAATCCCTACCTGGCGAGTCGACGTCGGCAGAGACGAAAGCGAGCGAGCAGCACAGGGTGATGAATGCAGCGACGGCGAGTTCGTTCAGGTGACCCAACATCGTCAATCTGAAACGGTCCCGTTGCATCGAAGCGTCCCGATGCGACCCGAAACTGCTCTCGCTCGCGGCGCGAATCCGCTTTTATTCCCCCACGGTGACATCATCCCGCGGGCGCGGGTATAGTATTCTCCAAGGCGGCAAGGGAGGAGCCGGTGACGTCTTCGACCTCCGCGCCCCTCCCCTCGCCCTCCGAGTGCCTTTTTGCCGCGCTGTCAATTCAAACTTGTCTCATGGTCCAATTTAAGGAGTGCCTTTCTGCGGGCGCGAATTGGCCCCGGAGGAACGATTAGATATTGCATCGAAGGATGGGTTGCCCAGGGCGTGGGAGGACCCGTATAAGAAGTAATAAAAAGTTGAAAGGACTACGGTCGCAATTACTTTCTGTTTGGGACGGCTGGAAAGGGGACCGACAAAAGAAGGTTCCGAGAACGGAGGTTTTTGTCAACAGCGGACGGCACTTTATATAGAAATATCTGCTTGAATATTTATCAGCCTTTTAAGGTGTATTTTTTGAGTCGTCCATTATGGCTGCAGGCGACCAAAAACTAAAGAAGTGGGCTATTAACGCAGCGGGTGAGAGAGCGGTAGTTGAGGTCCTGCGTCACGAATCGCCCTCGGAAACGATTTGGGACGGTTTGTAGCGATTAAAAAAGCCTTGTCGCGAAGTTCCCGTTTTCTTCCTTATTCTACTTGTGTAGAAGGAAATTAACTGGCTGCTACTAAATGCAGCTGTGGGATCCCAGAGAGTAAAGTCTCAAAGGGTTAAGTGAAATGACAACGTTCGAAAAATCAGGACCTCGCCTCAAAAATCATTGTCTCCAGAAAGTATCCAATAAACATTCAATAGTTCAACTTCTGGATAGGTTTCCTTCATTAGGGTTTTAAATGTTATTAAATGTTATTTTTTTAAATGTTATTTTAAATGTTATTTTAAATGCTATTAAATGCAGCTGTGAGATCTCAGAGAGTAAAACCTAAAAGGGTTTAAGAAACAGACGAAGTTTCCGCAAAAATGATTATCTCCAGAATGTATCCAATAAGAGCTACTTCAACGTTTGGATATGGTTTCCTTTATTAGAGTTTGAAGCTAGTTTTTGAAGCCTTTATTAGAGTTTGAAGTTAGATAGTTTGAAGCACACAAATTCACATCTCGCCATGGGTCACATACTATGGTAATTTTTGCAAAATGCAACTGTGGCAGTGCATGGCGGTTAGTGAACAAAGGACATTTCAATATTCAGCTGTAGGATTCCAGAGAGTAAAGTCTCAAAGGGTTTAGTTAAAATACAAGTTCGAAAAATCAGGGCATCCCTTCAAAAATCAGTATCTCCAGAATGTATCCAATAAGCATCAAATAAGAGCCACTTTAACTTTTGAATATGGTTTTACAGTTTGGAGCACACAAATTTACATCTTAATCTTCGCTTGTAAGCATCACGCAGATGTCATAGGTCACATACTATTTCAGGTTATTTTTGTAAATCTACACGTCAGTTGAGGTGACTAATTGTGGTAGTGCATGACGGTTAACAAAGAACATAATATGCACTTTTGCAATATTCAATTTTTTTATGTTACTAACGGATACAACAAAATAGGCGAACGCGGTTTTTAGAGATGTTTTAACCTCCTGAAAATGGACCTCACCAGAAGTAAGAAGTGGCTGGCTGTAGGGATGGCTCTAGATTACAAAGTTAAAGAAAGGAACTTGAATACAAAGTCCATTGATTGTGCTCCATTTGCATGATTAACTGTTTTGCATTACAATTTTTGCGCGTAATCATCTCTTCCTATCCCAGTTATATGGTTTCCACGGCGTATCATGAGCACCTTTTTTCGATCTTAATTGGTAATCTTAATTTACAAAAATGAAAGGATTTCATTTGGTTTACATTAGCGTAGTCGATTGAATTGGTAGCAAGTGTCTTATGCACCTTAGAAAATTCTTGAACCACTGATGGGAGAGTTATATGCAACTTTATTTCAGATATTGTTGGTTGCAGGAGATGATCGCAACGCAAAGCAAGAAGAATCTTCCTCACTGTATCAAAAATTCTTCGCAATATGGTAGCACTAACCAGAGATCCAACAACATTGTTGTATTATGTTCTATTCCGCCAAATTGCACTATATAGATCCGACTCTAGTGAATGTCACCGTTGAAGAATTTTAAATGGACGAGTTTAAACGTAAAAAAACAGGCCCATTATGGACTGAAATCAGATTGTTTGCCAATACTGTCACAATAGGTGCCTCTTCTGTTCGTAAAATTATTATCTATCCTTTAGAATGAACGAGTCATATACGGTGTTAATTGTAAAGTTAATCTGCTTAAGTTCAGTTCAGAAGAAACACTATTATAGTACACATTTCTCTGCATTTTTGGACGTTTAGCATTTTCTCTCTTTTGTTTGTGCCAAAATCGAAAAATCGTACCACATTTGGGCCCAGAGGAGGCAAGTAGGGAAACCCCCCGTGGAGCTGATTGCTAGTGAGATCACTTCCTTCAGGGAATGGGGTGCAAACATCTCCATGGGTGGTCTTTTAACACAGATCAAAGATTTTTCTTGTTTGAGTGGGTGTTTACATCACGAAGGAGAGACACTCAAAGTTACCAAAAAGAAGGTGCGAGAAAATTAGTGGTCTTTAAGTGATATTTGTTTCAGTATCTATTTTTGACGCGTTGAAAGTAGTTCTAAGATGATGATATTTTCTTGTTAAATAATATTTCTAACGTGTTTCGCATGCTCCCTTGGAGCTTGCACATCATCAGCTCATCCAGTATCCAGTGTTCGAACCTACCCATCTGAAAATTACATATACAAAAATCGCGAAAAAAGCAGAACTATCGCATAGCTCAATATACTTTAGGTACAAAAAATAAATGGTTGTCGATTTTTTGTCGATGTTCGTCAGAGGTTTTTCTTGCTTGAGTGGGTGCTTAGCTCGGAAAAAAGACACGACCCAAGCTGAAGCTACCAAAAGTGAGTGATATTTTTGAAGCTTCTACATGATGGGGTTATCCAGCATCTAGTGTTGGGAACTGCTGGATTATTAGATTTACAAAAAATGGCGCTATACATACTTTAAACAAAAGGAAACATAGAGCCGTCGATACCACAAATCTTCGTTTCGGGACCAAAAACATCCGTGTTTCCAATTCCCTGAACCCGCCTTGTTTTTTGGTTGTCCTCTTCCGCCTTCTTCCCAATTCCAGCCATCCCATAAATCACATAATTTTCAACTTTTCCCATTCCGGGAACTCGTCGTCCCTCCTTTCTCTTTCGCTACAAATGCGTCCTCTTCCATTCAATTTTTCCTCTTTACGTCCTCCCGCCACGATCCCGTCGGGACGTGTCGAGATTGACGGGTGATAGATCCAGAAATAGGCTGACCCGGAGAAGCCGTTCCCGCCTAGGACCACGTCCAAGTGGCACGTGGCCACTTGGATTACAGATCAAACAAACGAAGCAAGAAGTGAAAACGGAGAGCGAGAGGGTCCGTAAACAAAATGTTTTAGGGCGCGAAAAGTGGGGCCGAGAATAATTAGGTTCCGAGAGCTGGGTCGCCTGGGTAGCCTGCGCTATAATAGGATGTTTTGGGTGCCCGTCTGGAGTGGCCGCGGAGGACGTAAGAGTTGATGATCCATGAAGGGACGACTTATTGGGTCGTGCGTCACTTGGCCCGCGCTTGCCTGGGGCCAAAGGGGAACTCACTTAGCGCTCTATTTTGGGCTGCCGGAAGGTGTCCTAGTGCGCGTGCAGACGGGCTGCACAGGAATGGGGTATTTAAAAGCGCACTACGGTGAGGGAGGAAGTGACGTCCAAAGGTGCCTTTTGTTGCAGAGTGGCCGTTGTAGCGGTGAAGGGGGTCCATTTTTGGGGGCCTCACCTTACGGTTAGTCAAATGGCAAACGATGTTTCAGTGCTCCCGCACGGAAAACTAACTGACTGATAACGTTCTACCGTTCGGAGGTCATATTGCAGTGATGGATGCTGATTTTAGAGTGTACATAGGAAGTTGAATAGGGCCTTATGTTTTGAATCGTTTCACATAAAACTCTTCTCATAGAAAATCGAAATCCGAAGAACAAAATCTCTTTGTATAGAAAATCACTACGCCTACACATTATTGTGTGTATGTAATTTCTCGCAAATTCCCACGTCAAAGTCGTAGAGCTGGCCAACAGAATTAGCCCACTAGTTTCTACAAATTAACACTTATTCGACGCACGGCATCAACATTTACAACTTTCTAGTGATGATTTCTAAATCGTTGCCTAAAATGTGAAAAAATGCGATCCAAAGATGCTGTCCAAAAATGTATGGATGAGAGAACAGTCGAACTTTGTACACGGTTTCGCCGCGAAGGAAGCAGTGGAACATTATTTGCTTTTTAACTATAAGTAGGATCGCTCATGTGGAGGTGAACTTGCAACTTCCTTGTAGATATATGAGGATATCAACGTCAAAAATGAATACGGTATCCGTGTAAATGAAAGAAGTGGATTTTAGACATGATGCTCACCAGGTCGCTGCTCTCTCCGCTGTTGGGTGATAAATCTCGAAAAAAAAATTTTATTGGCTTGGAAACCAAATGGAGTCCTGCCACGACATATAATGTGATCCGAGAAAAAGCGGCTTCATCTCAGGCGTTACCATAATCACGGTCCACTTTTGGGAACCCATAAAATGCAGAGTTGTACATGTAGAAGTAATATACAACTAATCTGAAGACGTTGTACGGTAAAAGTCGTCCATTTGTCTGCTTTCATGAGAAAATACGTCCTTGTGCAAAGCTACATCCGTGGTGCTTCACCTTCACGTATATAGTGAAGGTATAAGAAGAGAAGCTGTTGAGTAAGGTTAACATGTGAAAATGTGAAAAATGACCGACTTGAGCCCAACTATGACGTAGAAACTAAATTACGCTGATTGACATGTGAACCTTCCTGTAAGCGCCAAATTTCAAAATTCTTTCAAAAATTTTGATGTATGTCCTAGCTTTCAAAAATATTACCGTATTTCTGAGCTCCGAAGCTAACCTCTTTGGCTGGCATGAGCCCAAACATAACAATGTTCTGGAAAGTGGACGTTAAAGTGTGCTGATTTCCATGAGAACATGATTTAAAACTTTCCTGTTGGATCTACAAGGCGTTCCCCAAAAATATTGAAGTAAAATTAAGAAAATAAAACTGGTTTTCAAAAATAATATCGTATTTATGAGCAACTGTGGTCCTAGCATGTAGCAAGCAACATGATCCGAAGCGAAAACGCCCCAACTTCTTAGACCCTACCGTAACCACGTTCCGGAACGTAGACACGAAATTGACCCATGATTCCATTGTCTAGAGTCTCCCTTTTTCCCCAAGCAGAAGTGGGTCCACTAACGCTCAGTACCATCTGTCTCTGCAAAGCCTACTCTCCAGACCGACGCAGTAAAAGTATTCCCTACGGTCACTTGCATCGGATTGCAGCGCTGTTTACCCAGTGGAAAGTTTCAAATTAAAGCGAAGGGTCAAAGACGAGGAGACACGCTCCTTCAGATGTCACTGCAATCTAATTTCCCTGTTTTTATCACGTTCGTGGTTTGATTGTGGAAAACAATTTAGTTCTGCCCAACAACAACACATTTTTTCAAGCTTACATGTTATGGTAATAACCCATGGTAATACGGTAGATGTTTTTATACGAGGTGGACGAAACATTTGTCAACCAAAAATACCATATGTGCATAGAAACTACAGAAGGTACATACTTTTCAAATGTCTAATGTCAGATAATGTGCTCTTGGAAAAACGACAGTACGGAATGCAAAAATTAAAAACAATAATAGCAAAAACAAAAAAAAAATTCCCGTTTTCTACTAACAAAGCAAGTTAAATCCAGTGATGTGGAGGAGGAGGACTTGAGAAGCATAATATCGAAAATATACAAATCCTCCGTTTTTTACCGTGCGATCCATTTTGAAGACTGCTTGACAGGACCAGCTGTATTGCCATTATGAACTTACAAATATCAGAAAAAAAGTTTATTAGAACTGAAGTGATCATATCGGGGCCGTTTACAGAAGACTGAAGCACAAAGCGGTAGAGTTTATTATTGTGTAGAACTTTGCTCTCACATCTTTGTTCACTTGTCCATTAGCAAGATCTACAAAAATTTTATTTATTACTTACTTGAAATCCAACACCTGAACACACTCTGTTGCATTATCCAAGACTGAACCCTAGTAAGCTTAAGTGCCTCTGATCCTCTCCCCTTCCTCTACCGCTGTCCACTGTGTGGCTCACCAGAAGCCTCTGTCCTTCACACCTCAAAACACACGCAAACGGCCAATTCACCTCTTCATTGTAGGGGCCAGTGCAAACGGTGAATAATGGATCACCCTCTTATTTTGGGCCATGGCGCCCTCCGAGGACCTCCACATACTTATCACCCACACAAATCGGAGGGTCATCCTTCACTCTTAGAGTACATGCTGAGGAGGCGAATGCCAAATAAGAGGCCTTTCCCGGAGGACCCCGAATTAGAGCGTCGCGGTAGATTCATTAAATGGACATCAAAGCGGCCCGAGTGACACCTGACAATCAGCGCTCGTGCCAAATTGTCTGCCATTCGCCGAAAACATCTTTTCCGTTTGGGAGCGTTTACTCGAAAACACTTTGCTTATTGGATTCGCTCCTCAGCAGTACGACGCGCGGAGGGAGTGCATTTCCGCGAACGTTGCTGGGTTGTGAAGAAAACAAATGTTCGCAGTTTTATTTGGATTTGGCACGGACTAGAAGAGTGTATTCTCTTTTGAGATGACAGCTGAAGAATTCCAGTAATGGATAGAGTTGAAAGGCCAAAAGGGTTACGGTACCACATGAGCAAAAATTATACGCTAGTCGTGAGGCGGGTAGAGGATCTCGGATACGGCTATAAACAAAAATTAAATAACTACAGTATGGAAAATTAAATTAAAGTGTTAATTATTTTAAATAAAAGTGTCAAACGAATTAAAGAGATGGGATTGAAATTTTATAAGCTTTGTTCATACTTTGAAACGATGGATTTCTGCCGCAACCTCAAAAATACCAGTCATCGGTCAATTTTGGAAAACTGTCAACTAATTATTGGATTACGGTACCTGACAGGATGGTTTGGCGTATTGCAAAAATATGAAAAAACAACATGTGTGAAAAATGAAAAAAAGCTATGTGATGAAAAACAGCTGGACTTAAGACACGACCGAAATAGGTTGTATGGAGAAGAAAAAGAAATATAACATAAAGGTGAGGATATATTGGAGGATGAGAACTAAAAAAAATTTAGGTCCTATAAAGCAGCATTAAGAGCATAAAGCAACAGCGAAAAATATTTCAAAGGCGGGACTCAAACTTATGATTTCCACCGAAGGAGAGCAATAATATTGCGTTAGTTTTAGGATAAATTATGATTTTTCAAGTACCAAGATCGATTCAACAAGTGAAAAAAAAAGTTTCGTTTTCCCTATAAATAAATTGATTGGTAACAAATTTTGTGCTATTTTCGCAGCCGGAACGTTATTTGAAATTCTCTGCTGCGCACCACAGATCTTTGTGACCAAGTACTAGGCATAACACCTGTTTTTTCCTGTCAAAACATCGCTTTCCATGTTGCCATGTCCAATGAAGTGTCCAGCTCAGTCTCGATAACAAAAAGGAAAGATTAAACACACCGGATCAAAACAAACATTGAAAGTCGGTTTAAAGTTATGAATTTTTTAAATTCTCTCATAACAACGCGTCTACACAACGTGGTCAACATCGTCACCCTTCAGACTGTTTTGCAATAGGGAGACTGAATCGCTGTGGGACATATCCAAGTGTTTCTAGGCGACAAGTATGGCCAAAAGTATAGTGTTACAATAGTGTAGAACCGGGGCATGCGCGCAGATTGCGCGGTACTGCAGGTAGTAGCGCGTTTTTATTTTTTTTTTTAAGTAGCGCGGCCCTAGAGTAGCGCAGGGGTGGCACAGTTGTGGGTTACTTCTCGGAATTCGAGCTGTTTTTGCCATTGAAACCCTGGAAGCTACTGTCCGGTAGTTTTCAACACTTCTCTTAACTTGCTCCTTTGAGCCCTTTCTTGGTAAAATTCTGTTATGCACACTTCCTTGGAAAATCTCAAAACCGGACAGAAGCGCGCCGATGGTCTGAATGAAGTAGCGCGCATGCTCGCGTACCGCCGCAAATGGAACACACACAATGTTTTCGGAAAGTTCAAATGTTCGGTCTGTCTCGGATACGGACGCACACACATTGTCTGGCGCTTCTCCTTTATTTAGTAGTTTGATCTATTGTACTCTTGCTTGTTATGCATTCATGGCGTAATGCCATTGACATAAATACGAATGGCGTAATGCCATTGATTCGGGAATAAAGTTAAAGTTTGTTGTTAGCACAAAACGAGATTGTAACATCTACCCTTATTGTTAGCTTTACCAGGATAAATTTATTAATGTATCTGAGAATGAAATGAGGTTCTTGTGCACCTGTTAAAAAACTAATATATACAGAAAGTTCATTAATATAATTTGTCATTCCTTGTGCTGATTCATCAAACTAATGCGTGATGTTACGCCATTTCCTTTCAAAGGGCGAACCAAAAAGCATTTAAGGAGAAAAACTGTTGTCTAGACAAAATTGAGACATAAATGGTGGATAAATACAAAACAAAAACTCGGACTTATACCGTAATATACGTATACTTACGGCAATCTTCAATAACTATCAAGTGTTTATAAATCATTATGGAGCAATTATGAGCTTCTGAAGTTGTGAGAAGGAAAATCCGTCCTATCAACATCGCTGCAAAAATTTGTGACGTCAAATTGCAAGCAAAAATCTGTATCTTTACCAAAGCCAGCTCAACATATTTCAACGATTTCACAGATATCTAAATTTGAATAAAATGATCAGCCCACCTAAAAGATATGCGCAAAAAGTTTTTTAACAAAATTTGTGATTATTGTATTGACTACATCCACTCAATCTACATACAAGTCGATCAAGACTCAAAAATTGAGGATTTACAATTTACGACCCTTACGGATTTACGGATCGCCAAAAATTGTGACGCGACGAAAACATCTGCATTTGTAGGCTGTGAATCACGCGCGAACATAATAGCCGGGGGCGACCTAGCCGCGAACGTAAAAACGCGTAATTAAAGTGAACAAAACAAGTGAACAAACCATCGATTGCGCACAAGGGGCGCCAAGCAACTGGAGAGGTGAGAAAGGACTGGTTCGCCGCGCCCTAGGCGTCTTTGCCTCAAAGCTGATATTCGAATTTGTTGTGACGTTTACTGGAAGGGCGAATTGAGGAGGTGTCTGATGTATGTTCCAAGGAGGACAGGGAACGCGCCCGTAGAAGGAAGGGAAGACGCAGAGAACAAAACATGTAATGTTTATAGCATCGCGCTCGCTCCGGATGACGCACTTGGGAACACGTCTGCGCATGGCGGAAACGAAGTAGGTCCAAGACGGTAGTATTTCAGACAGCACGCATGATAGAAGACGGAAAAACAGAGAAATTCAATTAGACCAGCATGTGTAAATTGGATTACGTCTGGAATAATAGGGTTCCAGGGAAAATATTGGGTTGTCCGGTATGAAATGTCCGATAATTTCAGCCAT
>KN172120.1:33732-51606 GCA_000757755.1 Steinernema glaseri
CCTCGTAGTGCTCTGAGATGTTCACGAAGCCGTTGAATCCAGTGGGCTGCTTTTCCGCGACCGCGTAGCATCTGCGTCTCCCCCACTGGGTATCCTCGTAGAAGATGGAGAGCATCGCCTGGACAAGGGCCACAGGCTTCTCGGCAGGAAAGTCGACGAGCTTGGTGAAGGACGGCGGGTCAGTAGCGTTGGAGGCGTTACGGTAGGACGCTTCAACAACCGCTCTGCACTGCTTTGGTTGCGGTGCTTCGGCAGCTTGGACGGCCTCGGGAATAAGGACGCTGTGGCGTTTCTGAAGGAGCATTACTGCTGGAGAGACGAATAAGAATACCTACCTTTAGCACGTTGGCGTCGTTTTTGACAAACTCGACGAAGTACGACTCCTTGTCAGCCAGTGCTACTTGGGAGTAGTTTTGTGCCAAAGTGACCTGCTTCTTGAACACATCGTTGAAACGAGAAACGGTCACGACAAATTGGGTTTTCGGGAAAAAGGGCTCAACGTGGATCTCGAACACTCCATCAAGCATCTCTCTTAGCGTCATCGACTTCTTCTTGTCCAGAGCGAGGACTTCTTGGAAGTCCACAGATCGCTTACCGACTTTGGCGACGCCGTTCACGAGTACTTGTGATTTGGAAAGTTCCTAAATGCCAAAAATCGTCGTGTTTCACAACTTTAAAGCACAAGCCTACCTCAGTATAAGGCTCAGTGTTCTTTTCAAGTTCTTCAGACGAGGATACCTCACGCACTACGACCTTGTGGGAAAGTGACTGAAGTGAATCGAAATAGGACTTGACAACTGTGTTATGCTTACCGTAGTGCCTTCTTCGTTCTGCTCAAATCTTATTTCGTATTTACTGCCGTTCTCGACGATCTCCGAAGCTTCAATGCTGACAAACTCGCCGTATACTTGATGAAACTTTAAGAACGATCCGACGATCTGGGTTCCTTCTGAGAGGTACGCCTGATCGCAGTAGCTCTTGGCCAAAGAGAGCATCGTCGGGGGATCAGAATGGCCGAAGCGAGCACTCTTCTTGAACTTGAGCTCTCCATCGCAGTAGACGGTGACGAGGCACTCAGAAGCAACTCTTTCCTGCGAGAAGTGTGTCACAATACTAGATGACACTAATGCTTCACTTACCATAGGGTTAGCCGAAGTGCTTTTTTGGTCATTGGAAGTTAAGCTCGGTTCAACTGCTTGGACGGTCTCGGGAATAAGGACGCTGCTGCGTTTCTTAATGAAGCACTACTTCTAGGGGGACAAATAAGAATACTTACCTTTATTACGGACATATCGTTTTTGAGAAACTCGACGAAGTAGGACTCCTTGTCAGCCATCGTCACTTGGGAGTAGTCTTGTGCCAGTGTGACCTGCTTCTTGAAGACATCGTTGAAACGGGAGACGGTGACGACAAATTGGACTGCCGGGAAGACGGGCTCCACGTGGATCTCGAACATTCCCTCTAGCATCTCTCTGACCGTCATCGACTTCTTCTTGTCGAGTGTGAGGATGTCTTCGAAGTCCGTAGACCGCGAACCGTTTTTGACGACTCCGCTCACGAGCACTTCCGACTTGGTGAATTCCTAAGGGCCACAACTTATCCTGTTTCACAGTTCCACAACACCAACCTCAGCACATTCCGACATTGCTGGCGTTTCTACTTCCGTAACCTCACGCACTACGATTTTGTGGGAAAGTGACTGAAATCAATTTAAAAGGAACTGGTCAACTGTGTTATAATACCAGAGTGCCTTCTTCGTTTTGCTCGAATCTTATTTCGTACTTACTGCCGCTCTCGACAGTCTCCGAAGCTTCAATGCTGATAAACTCGCCGTATACTTGATGATATTTTAAGAACGATGCAACAATTTGGGTTCCTTCTGAGAGGTACGCCTGGTCACAGTAGCTCTTGGCCAAAGCGAGGACTGTCGGAGGAGCAGAATGCTCGAAGCGAGCACTCTTCTTGAACTTGAGTTCACCGTCGCAGTAGACGGTGACGAGACACTCAGAAACGACGTTTGTCTGGAGGAAGTGGCTATTGTTGGGCAAGCTGCTTGACTCACCTTAAACGAATAGTCCTCTTTGTGGTTCAGCCCTTCAAAATGAACTTCTTTAGAGACCTGAAACGAGGGAATAGCTGCAGCTTGATGAGCATATTTGCCGCCGGATATGGATTAGAAGACAGGCTGGTTTTGAAAATCTTGGAAAAATAGCGTGGAATCAAGAGGATTTTTAGTGAAAGTATCGGCTGTAGTTTGGGCAGACCTGACACACAATTTCGGACTTCCTCGTAGGCAAAAGGCGATTGTTTTTTCTTCTTTGATACTGTATACTCCTCACCTCCATCTTGCTGCCCGCGGGCGCGAGTTCCATAGCGTACTTGCTCAAGAACTTCCTCGAGCATGACTCTGCCTCGAAGAAGGTGATTCTATACTTTGACTGCCCCTGACAGAAAGTCCTTCTGTACTCTGTTAGGACACTCTCGAATTCTTCCGATCCAGCCGCCCTAATCTCGGCCGTGGCGAAACAAAGACTCTCGTGCCAAGTGGTGTCGTTATAGAAGACCTCCTCGATGACATTCGAGAGCTTCTTGGGACGGCTGCAATCAATTTGGACAGTCTTTCGAAGGACGGGTGATGCTTCGTCGCCACACTTCAGGGTCGCTTCAATTACGAACTGGCCTTCGCTCTAAAATCAACCGATGTACTAGATAAATTGTCTTTAACTCACCAGCTGCATCGTGCTTAGGCATGACTGTAACTTATTAGTGTTGTTCTCTTGTACTGTGAAGAAGTCAGAATCCTAAAGAAAACAGCGTGAACACTACCAAAATAAGTTAGATTTCCAGTACAGAAGAACTTCCACGCCTTGTTCCGGGATCGTGAACCACTTCGTGGTTGTGCTGCTCCAAAAGTTGGCCCACGAGGGAGTCGTCCTTCAGTCCCACTTTGGCGGGGCAATCGGGCTCTACACACTTGACGTAGGTCAGGTCTGCATGTTGAAAAAAATGCCGGAAAACGTAGTTGTCCGGGCAGACGAAGGAGTTGTCGTCCCGGTGGACTAATTCGACAATGTCCTGTTCGGCCATCTGTAAAAGGATAGAGAATGACAAAAGGTTCTCAAATTTAAAAAATTCTCAAATTCAATGGAAGTTTTGGAACATGCACGTGGATGAGATGAAGTATACAATACCAATTTCCGCGATTATGAAGTTGGAACCGGCTTTTCTTTGGATTGGAATTTTGATATGGAATTTGGTGACATTAAAGGATAGAGTCCCGACATCAGCGAAGAGTTGGAGCGGGTTTCGGAGTTGGGACCGATCGACGACGCAAGCGAACCACCTCATTGCTGGTGTAGTGGGTTTGTCTCTCTTTTTTATCGCTTTCAGTGGGGGCGGCGTTTCACTCTTTACTTCGACCTTTTGGAACCTTTTCTTCCATTTCCTATTTGCTCACCATCAAAAATCTTATCGGCGGTAGTAATTGACCATAATCTCAGACGACAGTGAAGTGTAGCAAAAGTAAAGCAAACAAAAATGAAAATGACGAATTTGAAGAATGGTTTTTGAAGCAGTGCAGCTCTCTTCTTCGATACGTCGATACGGAAACAGATACACATTTGCATGTACATAATACATATTATATGCCAGATATCCGATGGTAGACATACATATTATAATAGATACAGGCACCTCTGAGATATCCGCGACCCTTTCATTCATCACCGACTTTGGTCGTCATACAGCTCAGAAGATTCATTTTATTGTGGTATACTTTTCTCTTTGTATCTTTGTTATATCTCATACATTATAAAGCTTGAGGAAGAACACAATAAACAAAGGAACATAACAAAGGACCGATATTGTATTTTATCGCAGAATTATTACTCTAAACTGTAAGTGGAGCTGTTAGGGTTACGGTTACGGTTAACCGGTTCAGCTATCGTTAACCGCTCTGGTGCTCGGTACGCAAACATTGTGATAAGTGACACAATTTTCCAACAATCGGGCACTACGCTCTATGATGTACCGACTGCGGCGCTTTCATGGCTTATGACTGATATCATTGAAGAAGCCATCAGTCGGCGTGGACGGAAAGTTAAGCCTTCATAGTAGCCAAAAATTCTGATAAGCGGATTATTTTTACGACAGACGCTACCTTCTACAGCGCTCAAGTTATCAGCCGAGAGGAAGTTAACGAGAGCCTTCTGTTCTTCTTCGCGGATGAAGATGTCAAAGTGCAAAGTCAATTTCCTCTGAGGATGACTTAATCACTGAAAAATGTTCTGGAAGTATTAATGGGTAGTTTAAGCTCGAAAATTCCATGCGCAAGGTTCTTAGGTAAAGCGTATTGTTCTTACAGGGCAACGATTTCTTCAAATTTTTCTCCTCTCATTAAAGGAAGTTATTAAATAATACACGGAGTCATAAACTTAACTTCTTGGAGTCATTAAAATTAACTTAACTCTAGGACCAATAAAATAGCGAAGAGGGCTTCTTCCTAATGTTGATAAGGTTTTAATGTGCTGTTTTCATAGTGCAACGCGCAGGCCATAAAAACCATATCGATAACAGAAACGTTGCTAAACTGCGGTCTTCGAAGCGGTGTTTGATAACGTTGTCAGGAATTCGCAAAACACACATAATCAAATATGACTTTCAGAAGGAAGTAGCGATCTACTCCGATTCTCAACTCTTCGACGTCGAATAGATCACAAGTAATCAATGGTCAAGAGGCTCTCTTTATCCTTATGTAACGGTGCCTGCCCGCGACATGCAATGGAATTTCCTGTTGGCCTATTTATGTACATAGAACTGGCACTGAAGTTGAATCTGCAAGGACCGGGGACCAAAGAAGCGTGGGGGATGAAAAAAAAATGCAAGAAAGAACGCGATTCTGTTAGTGACTGTTGGACAGTGGGCTGCGGGTCCCGTTTTAATTGGTTTTTGTTTACGCCACTAGGGTGATGCCACCACGCGTTTATCTGTTGTTCTGCGCGTCTTAATGGTGTATGTAGAACTTCGTTTGATGGACGACTGAGCTACGCCGTCCGTTTCGGTGGAAGTTACCGTAACCTATTTTGCACGAGAATAACGGATAGCGTAAAAATGAGGACAAAATGGAGCCTGTTGACTAATCCTGGGAACACAAACGCCACTTTTCGGCAGCATAAAGCTGGAAACAAAAGAACCATATTTTATAGCATTTTCATAGAAGTCTTCCACGCTCCTTTATATGACACTCGCCGCTTCCTTGGCAGCGATTCCTGTCAGAAGAGATGTGTCGACGTCAACTTCAAAAATCTGCGCGAAGCTTTCGCAGATCGGGAGGAGATTCTCCTTGACGGTGACGTCTTCTCCCAGCTCCTTTGATATCGACGTGACGCCCTTTCCCTCGATTCCACATGGCACGATCTGAACGAGTGGTCAAGAGCCGAGTCAAAAGTCTTCTTCCCACCTCGTCGAACCACTTCAGGTCAGTGTTGCAGTTGACCGCCAATCCGTGACTTGAGATCCCTCGTCGGATGCTAAGCCCGATGGCCGCGATCTTCCGGTCGCCTTCGTCGAGCCAGACGCCTGAGGAAATGAGACATGTAGACAGAGACAAGACGACAGACATACCGGTGTCTGGGGATCTACCGGCGTTCCCGAGTCCGTGCTTCTCATTCAGAAGCCTGATGACGGTCTCCTCGACGAGATGGACGAATCGCCGCACTCCAACGCGTCTTGTCTTGAACTCTTCTGTTGGAGCAACGGACAACGTCGCCAGGTCGACGATCGGATATGCCACGAGCTGTCCAGGGCCATGGAATGTAATCAGTCCTCCGCGATTCGTCCTGAAAAGACGTGGACGACGCCTTCAAGTAGGCTTCTCACCTGCAGAAGTCGGCTCCTATGCCTCGGAGACGTCGCTCCTCTTCATCTGTGTAGAGGCGCTCCCTAATTCCGACAGTGTAGACGGGAGTGTGCTCTAGAAGGAGAAGCACGTTACTCAAAGAAGCCGACGATGATCGGAGGCCACAGGAAGCGGAAACTCACTCGATCGGTTTGTTCGCCGTCTTCGCCTGGAAGATCTTCTCAATGAGCGCCTTCTGGAGCTCCAGTCCTTCGGGGTATGAGACGCGGCCCAACCAGACGGCCTTCACGGCAGAGCGGAGGCTCGTGCTCGAGAATTGCATCTGAAAGGAAGAAGAAGTTATTAATGATAGGACCAGAGCTCGTCAGCCTTCAGAAACTGCCGGTCCCAGAAGATAGAGCCTCACGGATCAAACAGAAGTGAAGCAAAAGAATCCGAGCCATTTCCACACCATTTAACTGACTACCGTATCAGCCCACTGATCTGTCAGGGACGAGACAGTCTTCGAGATGCAGTCCCCTTAACGCCCTCCAGATTATGATGGAGAAGTTGTTGTAGACGGAGACTGTAGACTGTCTGCTTTGCAAACATTAGCGTCTTTAAGGCTTCTTAAGTCTCATATGCTACAGACATTGTAGACTGTCTGCCTTGGCAGCTTGAGGATCTTCCTTATGTTGAGATTTCCATGTTTATTATGTTACCTCCTTTATAAAAGCTTTACATTGCCGTTGTGTAATTGGCAGAAGGCTCCAAACAAGCTTGATTCTTGTACCAACCCTTCTGCTCCGCACTAGTGTGACCTGGCAGTGTGTGCTTTGCGCACTTTGGCATCTACGAACAGCTGGAGGGTGACCAACGAACTTGTGAATATTTTGGACCTTCGTTGCTATAGAAGTAGAACAACATCATCTACCAGAATCATAGATGTGTCCGAACCCGAAAATGACATTGTTTTTATCTGTGTTTTGATGCACTTCTCGGAACCTCTATTGCTCATGTCTGCTTCCAATATTTGCGATTGGCGATATTCATTTTCAAAAACACGCCCACCATATGTCTCATTAATCTATTTGTGATCCGGACGAGGGGGAAAGCAATTAAAGTTGGACATTAAGCCCGTTTTGTCCCTTTCTCTTGTGTTGGCATCATCTCACTGATAGTAGTTCCATACTGTTAATGTATGAGTCTTGTGCGTTTTTTTGTAATCCAAGTGACTAATTAGCGTAAAGCAGTTGGGCAGAAAGATAAAATAAAGCTATCGTGTGGCCTCTGAAGTCACCACGGCGACTTCTGTTGTACCACTTTTCACATAAGAAGCCAACGAAGGAATAGTAACATTATTTAGAGGGTTGTGTAAATTAAACTCTTTTATCCGTGTAATTGTCGGGCTTACGACCTGAAGGATGACGGCATCATCGTTCTCCTCATGGTCCCAAAGGGGACACAATCGTAAAACGCCCTTTTTTAAGTGCGCACAACAAGTAAAATGGAACTTTTAATCGGCCTTAACTCTTAATGTCGTGCCAACGTAGTCTCCCCTATGTACAAGTGTGGCATGTAAACAAGTGGGTATATATGTATGCACTTCGAGGTTCCAAACAGAATGGAGTTTAGCATTTCCAGATTGCTGAGAATTTGGGTTCGAAGTCACCTCGAGCTTCTCAAAATGAAGTGTTTTGCTTATTTAACATGTTTTCCCTTTTGACTGATTAATTTATTCTCTATATTGACCCATTTTTCGTTACATTGTCATCACTAATTCATCGAAATGGAAAGAAACCAGACAGAATTGTCTGCTTCTTCTCCATGGTGCACGGTCATGGTTGATACGTCTTAAAAATATGATTTTTTTAACGTTTTAGTGTTATGATAGAATTTCTGGGTCTGATTAGGGCACTCGACTCGACTTCGACTCGAACTAGTTTAAGTTTTTGTGTTCGAGTCCGGTTCGAGTTCGAGAATTTAGAGTCGAATGTCAACCCCAGTTCTGACATATTCGACTTTTTCTAGGCGATGTTTTTCTCCACGTTTACGGTAAATTTCTTATATCACAAACGAACGATACATCTACGAGATACACCCATCATCCTCTCCTCTTCACAGTTCTATGATTTCGAACTGTGGCCTCTTCAATGCACTCTTCTCCAAGTGTTTTGACTGGAGTGGAGCGGTGCCATGAGAGTTCCCACGTTTCCTTTATGAAAACACATTCGAAGTGAACAGACAAAATAAAGTAGATGAGACGCATTCAGAACTCTCGGCGACCTCAACGTACAGGATTAATTCTGTTTTTCCTCGTCTGAAAATGCAAACAAGGTCACATATAAAAGTCACTCTGCCTCTCTTCCTGTCGAAGCGTACCATATGCTCCAGGGCCATCTTCTTTACGGATACGTGGATTTCGTAGCATCAACCCTGCTAACTAGTATTTCTCCAGAATATGATCGTTACATGTGTCCGACGTGGGCAAATGTAATAACCCAGTCAGTTATGAGTTATAATCGGGTGTTCTTAGATCAGTAAAAGTAAAACTATTCTCGGAAAATGAGTTATCATGAGTGGGCTGAGTGTTTGACGTTTTTCTGGAATTGTTCTGCGATGAGAGTTAATTTTTAATTGGTTTTCAGAATATAGCATGTTCACCATCATTGTGCTCAACGATTGAAATTTCACAATAATGTGAAAAACATCATCGCTTCAGTTATAAATAGGATGCTCTCCTACATGGATTTTTTTAGTTTAATTTGTTTTAAGATGTCTTTATTTGTCGAATACATTGTAAAATTGAAATATTATAAAACACTGAAAACCCTGAGGAACCTTGAGGAACCTGGGGCTTTTACACTATAATGTTTTACACTATAATGTTACAATGTAATCAGACAAATTAAACTCTTGTGACACCAAGAACTGAATTGTCTAGCGGGGCGACCTTTCAGGAAAAGTGAAATCCAATTTTAGTGCATTGCAGGAAACTATCATTTCCTAATAAAATATTCATTAGGTGTCGTTGCGATGTGCCACGGGAAGTTCATTATATATCTGTCGTGGGTGTCCAGTAGGTCTAGGTGACGTGCAAATATTCGTCACGCTCATTTCAGGACTTAAATTCTGCATTAATATCGGGCCAGATGATAGGGAAATGGACATGCAGCAGGGATGTATGCCACTCGAGCTAGAGCCTTTGGCCCACTTTTTTCCTTCCAAAGTTATTCATTACCTCTTTCACTGAGTATGTTTGTGGAATCCCAGTCCAAAAAAGCCTTAAACGAGGTACTCTGAAGTGCATATAGGTTTGAACAGGATTATAAACATCACAATTTATTAAAAGACAATGCTATTTTATTTTATAAATATAAAGTTTGTAGATAAACACTTTGCCCGGATTACTCCTTCTTCTTGGTAACCACATTTCACTAGCAACCTTATTATTAGGTCAGCCTTAAGTCACTCCAACAACAAAGCGTTCTCACATACGATTTGTTTCTCAATAACACATGTAACTTATGCACACATATAGCTTTTCTTAGTGACGATATATGTCTTCCAGCATGTATCAGTGTATGGGTATCACCGGGAGGCATGCATCATCCACCGTACTACAGAAAAATACCCCAATTAGCTTATTAAATTCCCGTAACGCGAGACGGTAGAGAATTCAATTTTCCACTTTCCACGTGGAATTCTGTGCTGGACTCGGTTATCCGTGATTGAGTTATCATAGAACAAAGGATTAGTTACGTTCATTGGATCGGCTCAATTGTGAGAGGCGTGACTGCATAAGTGATTAGCTGTCGGCGTGGGACGTCTTCTGTTAAATATCCCATACTTTTTGTGACACTTTCGAGCGTTCTTCGATTAACAAGGGTTGTCTTTCAAAGACGCCGCATATTCTTCTATTAGACAGAGCGATCCTGTGCCTCTGAAGCTGTTTTGTTTAATTACGACGATGTTGTAACCTTAAAGAAGCCATATAAATAAGTTTATGACATTTAAGTTTGTATTCGGCTTGATTGTTTGGTTGTGATTCGGTAACTTCAGACGAAAAATGTTGACAATTCTTTGACGTCCTTTGATGACAAACCTTACGCTGCTATTGGGTTCCTAAGGGTTCAATATTATCGGATTCTACGCGATGTTGAGTTATCCTTACGGGATCCAGGTGCGGGCTACGTGTTCATCAGATTATCCTACCCAATATCGCCACGATTTCTGAAAATTGAACAGAATTAGGCCCGCAGGAAGTTGCAAAATCTGTTCTTTTTTGGACCATACGTCCCCTAAAGAAGGGTTCCGCATTTTTTATGACTATATAAAACCTTTGTTGCTTTACTAAATTTGCCTTCACCAAAAGTGAAGGCTTATTAAGACCAAATTAGAGCGGATTAGTATGTGTCGTCTTCCATCATGACGCAAACAATGCGACGCGATAATTTTGATGCCATATTGGTGATAAGCTTCATTTTCGGTCTCTGATAAGTTATTTGAGGCACAAAGCTTCTCTCAGACAACATAACCAACTTATTAATGCCAAAAACTTTCCCACTTTCTTGTGGTCAACGTGGATACTCTTGAGATTGCGTGCACACAAAAGTGCATACGAAGGCGTATTTAAGGCCTTGTAAGCGCACAGAAAAACAAAAAGTTATCATGGTGATGATTTGGAGGCCTTTAAGGTCGCACGACTTGACCTGAACTTTGTGAAAGAAAGCTTCCTTAAGCTGTCCAAGTTCTTCATATGTAAACAGACGTTCTCCTTCTGTGGAGTCCTTATTCACTTGGCTGTCCTGCTTTATTCACAGAGGAGCTCAAAGTGATGGTGGAGCACGTCGACTTAGTAAGTCAAAGAGCGGTTTAGTCATGCACATGGGAGTTGCCCGAGCGATGTGCGTTTAGAGACCATCCAGTGGCCTTATATCCATTAGTGCTTTGTTCACGTGTGTCCCTTTGAATTGAATGGCGTGATTCGATTCCCAGAAATAAGGTCGGAGTATGCATAGGAGTTATCTACTTGAGTCTAATTGTAATTGAGATTTATTAGCAATAAGTGTCACAATTATGTACATGCTTAGTTAGATACTAGCACTGACTCCAAAGCATTTTTTCTCTTCTGATGACATAGATGGCCAATATAGAGTAAAATGCACTTCTGCTAAATTTTTCTGCTCAATAAGTGCATTGTGATCTACGTACACAGCTAATTATTCACCAGTCCAAACTGGGTACTACCAGATCTGTCCTTACGCTCTAAAATATACGGTAAAAACTCTGTATATATATCCCGATTTCCAAGAAACAACCTCTTGTCAAAAAGTCCAACTTCTTGTGAGGGTAGCTAATTGCGTATAAGGATACTAGCTACTATTGTGGGAACCATGAGAATAAAAAAGAGCAATTGCCCTCCTCCTTCAACGTGACTAATAAACTTAACAAGATAACGAGAAACAAGGATTAACACGGTTGGTCGCCCTCACGGGGTTAGAGCCACCTTCCATCGCGTGCCATTTCCAAGGGCCAAAAGGTCGCAGCTACTTGGCCTCTCCCACGGACTCCCACGGCCACACCTATATATCAAACGCCTTTTCAGTTCGGACCGCACTGTCATGTCCCTCACCGCTCTATTCTTGGCTTTCCTGCTCGCCAGCCTCACCTTCGCCGACGACCCCTTCTCCGAGGAGTCCTTCACCTACTCCGCCAAGCCCTACAGAGTCTACAGATCCCGCGCGCCCTTCGGTAATCCCTGAAGTGTGACCTAATGACACTGAGGACGAATTTAGGTTTCTCCCGCCGAAGCCCCCAGCGAAGAGAGAACCGATTGGAGGTGTTCATCGACCAGGACCAGAGGAGTTTAAGTGGCGCCCCCGCCGAGTGGAACAGCATGCTAAGGCAGCCCATCGTTGGCTTCTCCCCGTGGACGGACTACGAGGGCCGCTTCCGCAGGCATAACGCTTAGATTGTAGCACTGTCCTCGTGAAATGACGAATAAATGATTTATACGTTTTTATACATGTTTTACAGCTTACTGGCTTGGCTCTAAGACATGTTTCTCTTTATATCTATCCCTTAAATACGGTAATCATAGCAGCGAGTTGGAACTAAGGAGACAAGGAACCCTGACTAAAGTGTCCTTCCTCACCTCACCTGCGGTATACTTTATCTAGCTTAGAAACCGGGTGTCAGAAATCGTCAGAATCAGAGAAGCATTTTACAACAAGAATCTCGGGCAACCGAGGCTCCTGATGCTTTGCCCTCACGCTCGTATATGCTTATGCTATTTTCCACGACTTTACAGCTTAGGAGTTAAGCATCCATATTTTAAATACGGTAATCATAGCAAGCAATTGGAACCGACGAAACGGAGAAACGCAGATTCAAATGGGCAATTCCATAGTGTCCTTTTTCGCCGCGGTGCACCTACTTTATCTGGTTTAAAACCCAGGTGTCAACCAGAGTGAACGAAATCCTTCAGAAATTTTTCGCCATTACTTTTTTAGTTTCCCATTTGTCGTAGGACCTCAAAAGGAAGTCTTTTGAAAACAAAGCAGGTACCAGTGTTTCCCATCAGTTTTTCCGGCTGTGTCATTCTTTACGATCATCTTTAGGATGATGTCGAATTTTCAAAGGCGATTTGCTGATTTAATGACACATGTCTCAAGCCATATTTGCATTTTCCACAAATCAGATTATGCTAGTTATCTATAAGGCTCTTAAGACAGCTTTACCTCGCTGAGGTGGCAATAATCAGGCAATAGAAGGTGGTACACATTTGTGAGTCACGATTCTTCTGGACAGTGATAGAATCCGTCGTGCGAGTTGGAACGGACATTTCTTCTTGTCGAGGACTTGAAATCAGACCACTGTTTTGAAAAATGTGAATTCGGGATGGCGAAGTATAACCAATTCCGTAGCCTATTATAATGCATGATGTTAGCTCCCATACCCATCTAGGCTCCCACGTGTGCTCATGTATTCTCCATAGGAACAACGATGCAACAAGAATTTCTTCCAATGGAAAATATCCACCGTCTCCACTTTTGGCCCAAGAGGTTATTGTTTTATACTAACAGAACGTCTAGTAGCAAATTCCAACGTCTTGGAAGTGTGTCCAGTTGTTGATCCGTCACTCTGGACTTCATAAGGAAGTTTAAGTGGATAACGAGGGAACAAACGACGTTGATGTACATCAGCAGCAATTATGTCGCTACAAGGAACTGCTTCCAGCTGATTATGTCGAACTACTTGATTTAATATTGATGTTCACTTCACTACATCAAATTGTCTTCCTTCAATTGGTTACTGACATGTGAACGGCCGCCATTGGAGTGAACATAGAAAGTCGGGAAGCTGTAGAGATTTGCACGCAGGCCTCTCCAGTAGGAACGTTTTGTGCTCAGTAAATTTCCTCTCAACTGAATCCAAATAACCGTTACTACGAGCAGATCAACAGATCAGCAGCCAAGAAGTTAAACCACGCTGCAATAGAGGACTGCGGCTCCTGGTGTGTCTTGTTTCTTGAGAAGAAACCTGCGGGAAGAAATGTTAATTTCAATGATAGGACTTCCTTGAAGAACGTGTGGGAGAAGGATGTTCCTCTTGAATCCCACGTTAGATTAGACGAGTGGACTTTCCCATGGCCACTTAGCGACGAGTGTTTTCATCTTCTCTCGGAGTGTGCCCACTGTGAGGGCCTATAAATGACACGGGAAAACTTCACATCACTTCCTCGAGTCTGCGAGTCACTTCGTGGGTCCAGTGTATCCTCCGGCCTACTCGATATTCACTTCTAGATTTCCGGACTAAAGAAATCCTCCGACCGGGCATTGTGCTTGTTGTTGGCTGTTTGTGACCAGAAGCTAATTACCCTAGGTGTTGTTCCATAAATGAGGTCGATGACATCATTTGTTGTGAGTGCAGCACAAAATCATTACATCCTTAATGAAATCAGCGATTTGTTATGGGAATGCACAAGATTAGGGCTGCACAATTCACAGAAATTGTTCCACGTCATGTAACTTGAACGGTGAAGACTGTCGACATTATAAATTATAAAAGCGAAATTCGGAAAACTGGGCATCGACTTTGGCCGATTCAAATTCACAATTCTGGCCATGCCAGTTTGATCGCTATATTAAAGCTGTCAGTGAAGACTTCCTTTATTCTAAAGTTTGGTTTTCCCTACCTATACTAGCCATAAAAATAGTCTACTATTATTAGTTAGTTAGTATTAGTTATATCGTATTACGACAAGACAGAGATTGCTTATGATCTCTGACAGGCAAGAGGCCTGATCTATGCAGCCACAATCCTATCTAGGACATTCTATCCAGTCAGTAAAGCTTGTTCTTTTCGTAATTCTCTTACTATATGGAGCCAAAACAGACGTTCTTAAGCAGGTCTTCTTGACGTCCAGACACCATGTAGCCCAGATCCGACGACATTTTACAGGATCATCGGACATGCAACCCAGCTCACGTTAATAACCGCGACACTGCAGATTATTTGACGTTAGAAATAGAGGGATGACCCGTAATATAAGGTTGTCCTCAGCTCCCGCCAAGCCGCATATCATCACCGGCCCGCTTATCCCTTCTTATCGCAATTAGTAACGCGTAATTGCAGTGCTTTGGATTAAGCTATCGTCACGCTACAAATCTGGTCGGCATATTTAATAACTTGTTTGCCGCCCTGATGAGCACAATCTTATGGACTCAGGTGACCACATTTGGCTGTCTTTGTCGTCTCCGTCTCAGGCCAGCTGTTCGAGAGGTATAGCGCCCTAGTAGGCAGGTGGAAGAAAGAATAAGTGATTTGATTAAACATAGACTATAAAAATGGTGGATATATTTGGCTCCTTCAACGCTTCATTAGGCACTTGGGATGTCCAGTTGAGCGACATCCGCTTATTCACCCGAGACCCTCGCCATTTCCGCTAACAGATATTACCCATCTCGCCCACCACCCTTATCACAATCCTTTAATTAATTCTTTGAAGAATACGCGGCTCAATTAACCTTCATTCCTCCTAAACCTTCGCTTCTCCTTCCAGATTCCTCGGACATCTTTATTCTACAGAGCCGAGACATTCCTCAAATGAAACTCTCTTCCATTGTCCTTCTATTCGCCCTGCTTGGCATCGTGCTGGCACAGCCTCCTCGAGGGTATATCAACACGGGCTCTATGTTCCGTCTCCGGTCTTCCTATGGTGAGTTTCGGTCTTTGGCCATGGATCTTGATGTGGAATGATTCAGTGCCTTCACGAAGGGACTACCGCCTTCATCCCTTTCGTCCACGAGTCGGAGGACTCAGCTTCCGTCGCGCCAAGCAGATCATCATGACCAGGGGCTGAGGACGCGATGGTCCAGTGTAGATAACTGTTATATGCGTGGGAATAAATAAGCTGTTTTGGGTTATTGTGTGCCGTGCCACGGGCAATCGCGATGAAGAATCAGACTTGCATGCACGTGAAGAAGCAGGACCTTATGCTTATGCTTATCGACTCATGAGCCGATATGGATCAGGGCTGTGATGCCGACCCAATCATCGACGCTTTGTTCATTTCAACACAATTACACCGCCGAGGTACCAACTGGCGGATAACCGACGAGTACTTCGATGAGCTGACCCATCCAAGTGAAGAAGCCACCATCAGGAGAGTCAAACGAACAAAGAAAAATTGAGTCTTGCCTGAGGAAACAATGGCGGAGTACGGTACACAATTTGCGGTCATCTCGCTCTCTTTTTCCCTTTGCAGAGGAATCCCGTTCCGACTTCTTCTTTTCGAACTTTCGAACTTTTCGAAACTCCCACCTATGCGTTGCCAGATTTATGTCATACCTCCCTTTGTAAAGGGTGTCACAATCAGCTTCTCCAATTCCGTGTATGTTTTGATTTCTAGTTCTTTTGCGGAATTCTGTTCCGACTTCCGAAAGTCCGGAACTTCTTTTTTTTCACTTCTGACTTCCGTTTTCAAGCGGAAAATCTGGAAGTTTTGTTTCGAAAGTTGTGAATTTTCAGCGTTGTAAATTCACGCAACGGAAATTGTTCAATTCAAACAATTGCATCTATCTCATGATTGATAAACCTCGTTAACAAAATACTACTTTTCGACTTCCGAAAATCCGAAACTTCCGGTCTTTTTTAACCAAACTTGCGAGTTCCGTTTAGAGAAATTTTACTTCTGCACACCCCTGGTTGGAAGTCAGAATCAGCTTCTCCAATTCCGTGTATGTTTTGACTTCTAGTTCTTTCGCTTCTCGGTGTCTTGTCCTTGAAAAAATTGTCCACTCTTTCTTCGTATCAATTTCCGACCTATCTACCTGCTCGCGTTTCCATATTTATTGTTTTCCTGGTTCCTATCTGCATAGCGATCTCTCAGTGGTCAAGATATTAGTAAACCTTATTTATTTCAGACCGATGCGGCCTAAACGCAAGTTCCTCTTTGTGGTCATGCTTGCGGTCCTCGGGATCTGCGTCGTTTACCATTCTTTACCGGACACTGACCGCATATACAAGATAGCGGAGTCAACGCAGATACGCCGCGGAGTCAACGCCGCGAAACCCATTGAAAAGGATGTAGTCGCCAAGTCAACAACCACGGAAGCATCAGTTCCAGAAGAAAAGCTCATTCTTTCATGGACTACAGTATTCGACCAGGAACGGCCGTCATACAGTTGTCCCGACTCCCCGCCGCAGTGTCACTTCACAAACAACCGTTCGCTCTTATCAAAGGCGCATGCTGTGATTCTTCATGGCGACGATATCCGAAAAGATGACCTGCCCGAGAGGACTTCCTATGAACAGCGCTTCGTTTTTTGGTCGATGGAAGCACCGTTCATTTCTCCCACCACCGAACGTTTTGAAGGAGACGTTCTACCACGTACGTTTGTTTTGCATTATATAGTGCATTCTATATTATTTTAGTGGATTTCTTCAACTGGACGATGACAGTCTCTCGAAAATCGGACGTTCATAGCCCATACGGAGGGTATTGGCTCGCACCCGACGTCGTGAAGGAGAAGAATCTCAAACCGGACGATTTACACTTCACATATGACGACTTTCAGTGGAGTAGGAAGAAGAAGGCTATCTTCTGGCTAGTATCCAACTGCGACACCCTTTCGAAACGTGAACTGGCCGTGGACCGACTCTCAAAGCAAGTTATTTTAAAGTTTTGGAGCATATGTTGAGTCCAAGGCATGAAGCTCTGCGTCAAAGTATTGAAGACAGTGGATGTATTCGCGTCGGAAAATGCCATGTGTTGACTTCTTCATTTTGGAGCGCTGAGCAGGACCATGAATCCGTTCATGTAGTCCATTTGTGTCCAAATTCCCGTTGCCTATGACCTCTTTTCTCTAGTTTCACCTTATCATATATCGACAATAGGGGCAGAGAGGCGACTTTTAAGGGCTCCCATGACGTTCAGTAGGTGCTCGCTTCTTATCTATACCACTTCTAGGCATATCGCAGTGAACATAACCGGAGGATGCGGCACTGGTCGATGCGAAGGAGATTGCGACAAGGAGATAGGCGGATATTACTTCTACATGGCGCTCGAGAATGCTGTATGCAATGACTACATTACGGAGAAATACTGGAGTCGCTACAAGTACCCCTCCGTGCCTATCGTCATGCGTCGAAGGATCTATGAAAAGTTTGTAGCTACTATTCCACATAACATCACCATGTGCTTTGAAGTATAATTCCGCCGGGCTCTTTCATCGCCATGGACGACTACTCTTCTCCAGAAGCCATGGGACAACATCTGAACTACCTAACGAAGAACAGAACAGCGTACATGGAATACTTCAAGTGGAGAAATGACGGATGGAAGGTCGTTTATTCGGCGGAAGGACGCGAAGGATGGCACATGGGTGAGATAACGCTAGCTTTCGATGCTTTATTCTCTTTCTTTAGGTCCTTGTCGCCTCTGTGAGAAGCTCTACGAAAAGGATCTCGAAAGGAAGACGTATCCAGATGTATAGTCGTCGCCAAAACGTTCTTCCCGGCTCCCGTGGCGA
>KN172139.1:450-22328 GCA_000757755.1 Steinernema glaseri
TAGGTCTACAATGTTTACTCAAAAAATTGGGAACACCGCCGAAGCGCATTAATCGATACACACAAGAAGCTTTCCTCCGTTCCAGCTGAAAAGGCTTCAACTCACCTTTCCGTCGCCATACCCATATTGGTTAAAGGATTGCGAGATAAACTCTACAATGTAAGAGCAGCAGTATGATATCTGGTAAAATCGTCAATATTTAGGTGTATTCAGAAGCCCTGAATCTTCTTCAGTACATAGTCCTCACGTACATCCCAACTCACAAGCTTCAGAAAAGCTTTGGACAAAGAGTAGTGGACAAAACTTTCCATATTCTTGTTAGTCGAACCGGAGACACGATATCCGATTCGCGTTTTGGAACTCAGACTTACGATGCGATTGGAGTGCTGCTGTCCGGAGACCCACAAGTGGGTGATAATCGTTTATTTCGTTTATTAAATGTGTTTAGATTACAAAAGCATATTTGACACGTTTCATGGAGCCCTTCGACTCGTCTGGATCTGTGAGGTCGGACCAAGGCAAGGCGACAATTGTTAGTCGGGCTGTCAAGCAGTTGGGAGCTCCAAACAAGTCGTTGTAAGTATGACAAAAAAAAATTTGGATTGTGTTCAAGAATATGTTTAAAATTGCTATCTGATGTGCAGCCAGGTCTGTAAAACATGTTGTCCCACATGTTGGTACTTTCCAAAATCATCTTTATTTCATGATTTGTTGCAGAAATCTAACGGAGTCCACAATCTGCAAATTTGCAAACAACTGCATTCGGCACTCGGACCCAGAGGTATGATTTACGATTACCGTCACCGCACAACGTACTCTTAGATACGCAACACAGGAAAGTCGCTCGTGACTACTATTTATCGCGCAGGGAATCGCGAGGAAATTCGTGCACACCTTCCCTCACCAAAGTCTTCCTTAGCCAGAAGCCATCTGATGAGGGCGCTCTTTGCAGAGCTTGAAGGCATCGACAGATCTGCTACAACTTCGTCGTCTAATTCGACAACTTCATCCAAGTACTCATTTTATTAAATCCTTCCTCTTTCCGCTTCTTGTGTTTGTGAGTGCTTGCCGCATGCTTCATGCCAATAAACCGGTTGATGAACATGCATACCGTATAGGCGATCATCTGTCGATGGAACAAAACCACCGAAGTCAGTTCGACTGGTATTAGATCGTACAAGGCACCCGTCAGACGAGGATCCAGTTGACTATGAAAAGTAGGTGCTTTTCTAAACTATAGTATCACTGTCTTTTTAGGCTTTGCATGTACTGTGGCCTTCTGAGTCCAGAACTGGATAAGGATGGACTGCAGGAACATTACGAACGCTACTGTCCCATGCTTTTCAAGTGTCCTCACTGCCTGGAGGTACGTTTACAGCGTGAATTCAAATAGGACGTTTACTATTTCAGGTCGATGAAGTGTGTCACATGAAAGAGCACTATCTAGATAAGTGCAAGAAGCGCGAGTTGTACAAGGAGTGCCCGAAATGCAATCAACCCATTGAGAGACGAATGTTCAAGCGCCACGTCGATGATGAGAATTGCCAGAGTAAAAAAGCGACCATAAAATGCGTTATAGCTATTGTTTTGATTTAGTGCCAAAGGGCGATGTCGGCCGCTGTCTGCTGTGCCAAAGTGATGTGGCACCTAACAACGACGTTGGGTGGAGAAAACATCTCATGAAACAGTGCATCATGAATAACAGAAGAAAGACGGTTCTGTAACTGTGTTTCATTTACAGTTTGCAATATGGGTGCTCGGTATAGATTGGGGAGTATGCCAGTTTAATAATAAAGTGTTTACTGGAGCCTACGGTGTGAAGAAACAAATTGTTCATGCACCTATGCAGAAAAAATGGTGTTTGAAGCAGATCACACCAATCGTGCACCAATTTATTCTTCTTAGCGGACACAGTTCAACAACCTTAATTTCTTGCGGGAAAACACTGGATTTGAAAGTGTCAAAATACATCACCGACTAGCGGCCACTGTTCGTGCTAGAAGAAAGCATAATCTGTATTCCTCTCCCGTTCGTTCCGTAATGCGGTAAAACAAAGAACCTTTCCTTTTTATATGAATGCATTTCGTAAAGACGACACACAACCATATTTAAAGTGTGGGAATATTTATCCACTGGTGATTACTCCATAATATATTACGCATTACCGCTATCGCCATCATTGTTTCTATTTCTATAGTTGGCATGGACTGCGATGGAAAGCATCCGAAAGAACATATATTTATTGTCGATGCGAGATGAAAAGCGACGTTATCCCAAACTGCGTCATATTATGAAATGGTGTTCTCTAAAGACTGAATGACAATACGACAATGTAAGAGATGGAAAGAGGTAATTTGTACAGCTGTGAAACCGATGATAACAGACACATTTAGACATGTGCCGTCCAGCAAGGCGGGATACACGTAGAAGATGACAAAATCTCAATCGGACGAGAATAAGGCGCAATTGCAGCAATCAGCTAAATGTAAGCGATGTCCCTCAAAAATGGCTCATTACAGAAATAAGAAAAACATTGGAAGTCCATACTATTGACTCAAATCTAAAATAGTCTTATTTTAACCCTATACTTATGAAAGATTATAATGAGATGTTATCTTAGCTGGATAACATTTTTGGACAACAATTGATAATTCAAAAATATGGGTTCTTAAGTGTAAAGAGTGATTTTTTTTTATGCCCTAATTTTCAATAGTTATTTTGATCATTTACATTTGGCTCCCATAATACGATTAAAGTCGTTCTTTTTGTTATCCTCGGCCAACATTGAAACTATAACGTTACGACAAATTTTATTTAGTCAATTCTAAGACTAATCAATGCTAAGGGTCTCTTCCACTACAGACAACCGTATCACATGGACTTCTGTAGCCTTGAAATTCCATTCGAGCTACAGTCCTTCAAGCTGTAATATTTTGGCTGAAGTTGTTTCTCTTTGCATGCTTATCACTTCGACTTTGCCCATTCGCATTGGAATGTGGACAGAAAATTGAAACAAAAAGCATTCTCAACACTTCCTACCGCCTCCGCCACGAAGACGCCGTAATGTTGTGGCTTTCAGAGGCGCTTCGACAAAGTTCCGAAAGGATCTCAATAAAAGAGTTCGAACAGAATCATCTTGTCATTTTGTGGCTCATTCGACGACTTTGCTTACCCACTATTTCCAGGAATGTACCTCAAGCTCGTCGTACTTGCGGCGCTTGCGCCGTTTCTCCTCGCCGGAGATCCACCACCGAAACCTTTTGAAGAGAGCAAGGTGCCAGAGCCAGCTCCCGTCGCTCCCGTACTCCCTAAGTGTAAGTGAATAGATCTATACGTTTTTTTCCTATGTGATTTCAGATAGCGACAAGGTCCAAGAAGCCAACTGTGATGTCTATGGAGAAGGAACGTTCGTCTTTGGATGCAGCTCGGAATTCTTCGTCTGCCGTCCCACTGGCAGTGGATTCATCAAGGACATGATGCGTTGTCCCATGGGACACAACGGCCACCTGATCATTGATCCAATGAGCAATCGGTGTACCTATCCCAGTGAGATTAGAATCTGCCAAGAAGTGGTCGATACCGACAAGGCAACGAAGATCATGTGAGTCATGGTAATTGCTCCTTGAATTGTAGGTTTTCTGTACTTTCAGTCAGAGAGAACCGTTTGCATGCCGCAACAGAGGCAATGGATACTACGCAATTGACTCTTGCAGCCAAGAATACGCCTACTGTTATGGAGGTCAACGCAAAACTTTAACGTGTGGCACAACCTATCAGTTCTTCAACGAAATAACAAACAAGTGCGAGAGTAAGGCGAAATGTAGAAGGTAGTGTATTTTAGAAACTTTTGAGAACACTAAGCTCTATCTTACAGAAGTTCCGGTCCAAACCAACCCCCTCCTGGTGTCACCGGCGCTGATGTCAAGCCGATCAGCTTCAGCGAGGATGTGAACATGACACTCATTGTGCCTACAGGCCGTAAGGGATTCTTTTTTTGTCGCCCTTACCCAAAGATTATTGCAGCCCTCGACTGCGTTGGCAACGAAGGTCTTTTGTTTAATGAAGGAAAGTGTCAAACCACGTTTTCGCGCTGTACCCGGGAAAACGGCACGGTAGTCGACTTCAAATGCCCCAATGGACTCGTCTTTAGCGAGCAGCTGCAGAAGTGTACTTATAAGATCAATGCGCCTGAGTGCAGTGAGCAGTAAGCATTTAAATAATTTTCCATTTGACGCAAGATGTGTTTCAGTCAGCTAAAAAATCGTGTTGAACATCCGGAGCCCAACCCGCTTTCCGTCAACTGCACCGGACTTCCCGACGGCTTCCACGGAATTGCCAAATGCTACCGCGACTATTTTCAATGCTCCAACAACCACTCGCTTGTTCTGAGCTGTCCGAAGAACAAAGTCTTTAACATCGAGATGCAGACATGCGATATTATCGACAACTGCATCCAAGCGTACTGTTATTCGTTCTCTTACACATTAATTTATTCATGCTTCTTTAGGAGTACTAAGAAGGAAAGTGTTTCGCATCTCCTTGGTGAAACCGTTGACAAGTGGCAGACAGAGCCCTTCAGCTGCAACGGGAAGGAACCTGGAACATACGAATTGCAACCTTGCCACCAGAACTTCATTAACTGCGAGAAGGACGATTTTGCCACTCTGACCACGTGTACGAACGGATTCGTGTACAACTCTGGAGCGTGCATCCATAGACATTTATGCGTTAGGTTGGTTCGCACAACCTTTGTAAATCAGAAGATAGTTTGAGCGCTTGGTCATTTTTTTGTTAAACACGTAGAAACGAAATTCGAGAATTTCAGAAACCGAAAAATGTTTTTCCTGTTGTAAATATTTTGCAGAAATACTTCAGTTTATTAATATTTTTCATCCCATAGCTTTACTGACCTGTAGACCTGCACTGACCTGAATTTTTCAAAACTTGTTGCTTCATAATTTGTTGGCTATGACGGTCAGGCTATTCGAAGATTTCTTTAAACGGAAACAATAACCCATAGAGTGACGAAAACAGTAACCTATTGACAGCTAATTACCAAATATTTCAACAAATGTAACAATCTATTAAATTAATCATAAAATCATCTATTAAATTTGTTGTCAACTATTTAAATGCAAACTCGAACTTCTTCTAATTTTCCTTTTTTGAATCTTGCCTGATCCGACCGGCCAAAATCTTCACGTAAATATTTCAGCCCTGAAAACACGGAGATCCAGAACAGCACAGCACCGTCTAACTTCACTTGTAAAGACAAAGAAGACGGTTCGTACGAGGACGGAAAATGTTTGCCTTACTTTGTTCTCTGTGTCAACGAGGTGGTGCACAGAATGGATTGCCAGAAGGGACTTTATTTCTCAAAGGGTCAATGCGTTTGGCTCAGCCTCTGTGAAAAGTAAGCTTAGATTATCCTAATCATGCAAAGATCATTTTAACGTTTAGCCCTCTTCCGCCTCCTCCGCCAACTCCAGCAGCTTCAGCGAAGCCCGAGGAACCAATTGCTTTCGATTGTGAAGGCAGAACTGGTACCTTCGAAGAAGCAGAGTGTCACAATACGTTTATCGTGTGCTCAAATGGCATTCCTCACCGTCTTTCCTGTCCGGCGAAGTTGCGTTATTCATCAGAGAAAGGACGTTGTACCTGGGAGAAGCTGTGCTTGAAGTAAGTTCCATTCTCAACTTATAAAATTTTATAAAATAATGTGACTGGTAACGAGTGATCTATTATCAAGTTTGCAAACTTTGTAATCTGTCTCTGATTTTTCACAAGTCAGAACATTTTAACGTTAGTTACCAGTTCCAACGCTAGTTACTTGCTTCGATATAACAACGGTAATAAATTTCAGGCTGAAACGTGGTTCTTCTCACGTCCTTCCTACATATCCGCCATCGCTGAACAACTCTACGGAACATGAAGACGTCGCTAGCAAACCTGAGATGCAGCCGACGGCCACTCAAACACGAAGGAAACGAGCGATATCCTTCCCTGCCGGTAGCGTTCCCGTGGCTCAACTCAACATGGAAAGTGCTAACCCCTACGTGCCAGACTACGTCTGCCCCTCTGATGGATGGTTCACAGAAGGCCACTGTCTGAACTTCTACATTCAGTGCTCCAATACATATGCGTACCGAGTGAAATGCGCAGCAAACCTACGGTGGAGAGGCGACACATGTGTTTGGCCTAGAGACTGCTTTGAGTAAGTTGCTTCTGTGGTTTTTTGGTAGTATAAATAATCCTTTGCAGCACACCCACGAAGACGCGCGAAACCCATTTCCATCCTCAGATTCAAGCGGCGAAACCGAAGGAGGTAGTTGTGAACAAATGCACTGGAAAAGCCAGCGGTTTCTATGCCGGTTCCTTGTGCGCGGCCGACTACTACGAATGTGTTGAAGATATCATGGTTATGAAGAAGTGTCTCAGCGGAAATGTCTTCAATGTTCAAGCGAAGAAGTGCGATCACCCGTTCAGCGTTGTCGAATGCGAAGGACGCATTGTGGTGGAAAGCACTGCTGTACCTACTACGCAGATCACTGCTGTGGAAGCGGAGCCTGAGTTTAACTGCGTCGGGAAGCCGGAAGGGCACTATGACACTGGCCTGTGCAGCAACTTCTCCTACTACTGCCACAACGGCAGTTTTGAAAAGCGCCACTGTCCAGAGAATTTCTTTTATGACCGCGGAACCCAAGAATGCCACGTGAAGGAGCATGTCCCCAGCTGCGGAGGAACTAGACCTACCGGAGACGTTCATTGTTATGGAATTCCAAGTGGCTTCAGCTACGGAACCGCCGGTTGCCACCAGTACTACTTTACGTGCGAATCAGGAATTTCGAAGAGGAAGTTTTGTCCGACAGATCTGTTCTTCGACTCCGAGACATCTACCTGCATCCAAAAGGCTTATCTTCCTGTTTGTGGTGGCACACGCCCAACTCCAGCACCCACGCCGGAACCATTTGTTGATCCGTTCTGTCAAGGAAAAGCTGATGGCTACCATGGTCTCGGCGGATGCCAAAGAACCTACTACAGCTGTTTGTCTGGAGTTTCCACCAACCTCACGTGCTCTAAGGAGCTATTCTATGATCCTGATATCGCGTCTTGTGAGAAGAAGCACCATGTTCCTGTCTGCGGAGGAGAACGGCCTTTTGCAGAACCTTCAACTGGACCAGCTCCAACACTTGATCCGTTGTGCGCTGAAAAACCTAACGGAATCTACCAGATACAGGAGTGTTCAAACGCATTTTACCAATGTCACAGTGGTTACACGGAAAGACGCACCTGCCCTCCAGGCCTCTTCTACGATGCCGATTTGGATCAGTGCGAAAAGAGAGCTCTAGTCCCCGCTTGTGGTGGCACTCGACCGAGCCATTCTCGTTCAGAAGATCAAGTTTTGACTCAAGATACTTATTGCGAAGGAAAGTCTGATGGACTTTACATGGTCGACGAATGTTCTATATTCCTCTATCACTGTGCAGGAGGCAACACCAAAAAACTTCCCTGTGCTGGCGGATTGTATTACGACTACGAGGAAGAAAAGTGCGAAGTAAAGAGCCGCATTCCGGCTTGTGGAGGGACACGGCCGACTTACCGATCCAAGCACCTAAGGACGGCACCATCCACTACAGCAACTCCACCAAGGCCGCGAGATACGTACTGTGTTGGGAAGGCGGACGGCAGGTACCTTCCTGAGAACTGCAGCACCTTCGCGTACGTCTGCATTGGAGGCATCCCGAACAAGGAGGTGTGTCCCGGTGGCCTCTACTACGATCTAGAAGACAAGAAGTGCGAGCTGAGAAACTACCTCCCCGCCTGTGGAGGAATCCGACCAACCGAACCGCCCACAACACCTCAGCCTACTCAACCTTCTCGCTTCCATCCCGCTGGTCTCGACACATTCTGCGACGGCAAAGAAAACGGCTACTACTCTTCGGGGGACTGTGTGAAGCAGTATTTCTTGTGCGAAGACTCCGTCAGCTACAAATTTTTCTGCCCAGGTCGGTTTGCATTCAATCCGGAGTCGAAGAGTTGCGTTGAACCGTGGCAAATTCCTGCTTGTGGAATAACCCCACCAACCCAACCGCCTACGACAACTAAGCCACCTACTGAAACTCCTCGCTTACATCCCGCTGGTCTCGACACATTCTGCGAAGGCAAAGATGATGGAAACTACGCTTTGGGCGACTGCGAGAAAATGTTCTACACATGTGACAACTTTGTCGGCTACAAAGTGCCTTGCCCGGCGGGATTCTTATTCGATCCGATACTACAGACCTGTGAAAAAGAATCGCGCATGCCTGCTTGTACAGGGCCTCCTACAATGCCTTCTCCACAAGAAAGCAGCCTTTGCGTTGGAAAGGAGAACGGAAATTACCCAAATGGCGCGTGTTCTTCCAATTTCTACAAGTGTCGTGATGGAGAACTGTTGATGCAATCCTGCCCACCTGGATACCTCTACGATCCCCCTACGCAAAACTGCCTTCAGTGGACGGTGGAGATCTGTAAGATATTCATCCACAAGGAGAAGCCTACCCCGCAAGTGCCAAAACGCAAAATCCCTTGTGAGTTATTCAAACAAAACTCATAGACTAATCGTGCCCCTTACAGCTCTGATTAACGCGTTTGACTGTCTAACAAAATCTGATGGCGACTATAGTCTTGGTTGCAGCGATGTTTTCGTCACATGTTCCAATAATATCAAATACACCAGATTCTGTGCAACAACCGGAATTAGGTTTTCTCAAGAGCTCGATCGTTGCGACTACGAGGAAAACGTCTCGGAGTGCTCTAAGAATATTGGGTAAGTGTGATGCCTGTTTTAGTTTGCCAATAATACCTTGTTACAGTGGCAACCAAACAACCGTGACCCCTTCAACTTGAGCGTTGCTCACAATGTAACGATCCCACAATGTAACCATTGAGACAAATTTCGTATGTAACAATTAAGACAAATTTCGTGTGTACTGTTTTTTTCTCTTCATTAGAGTAATAAAGGCTTTATATTGTGTAATCTTGTAGTCCACAAGCAGATCCAGTAGCTGCTAATATCATTGGCTAAAAAGGTTGCTAATATCGTTGGCTAAAAAGCAAAATTCCCCACTGCTTTGCAGATCTCGGCATTATCGCACATCCCCTTTACCACCTAAAGTTTGATGAAATGAAGAGATCTATATTAAATCTGAAATGCCATTGACTTCCGAATTTTTGAGCGGAGTTAGCGGTATTTTGTGATCGTCGTGCTTGTCATCGGGCATGTATAATTGATCTAACTTCGATTACTAAGTACTTGTTAGCTTAAATATGTGTGCAAATTTCTTTTGTAGACTAGTGTTCATTGAGAAAGACCTGCAACACATCTCTGAATGTCTTATGTGGTAGTACTGGCTGAGCCATATTGAGAGGAAAATCTTAATGATGGGACAAGAGTGCAATCATGGAAGTGCACGCGGAAACCAGCTGCCCTTTATCCCTCAATACATTAATTACACGACATGTCTCCTGCGAAAATCCGCTTCCTCTACCCAGCTTGTAGTCTCGTAATAAGCACATGACTCAGGTTAGCTTCCCGCGATGCAATAACCGTATCCGGATCGTCGATGTGCTTTATCTCAATTGTACACACAATCTCCCCCTAAATGGAGCACCAGATTAACGGTGGTCATTGCAAAGTAGGCACTCACATTGGCTCGCTGAAGATTCGAGAGCATAATGCATCGTGAAATCCCTTCCTCCTCATCTCGTACGACCTTTTCGTTTGACGTTGTTAATCCCTGAATGGATAAAAGTCCAATAAGGGAAAGGTTCCATAGCGGCGCTACCTGGCCAAATTTGAGATATGCGAGATGTGCGAGCGCGTGCTCGGACGGAGCGTGTTCGTCCTCGTCCGCGTCGATCATCAAATCGTCGACGCTGCTGAAGACGTACACCTTGTTGGTGAAGTGGCCGCAGAAGTCGAACCAGATGATCACCCGCAGTTCGAGTTCTTCGAACGATACATTTACCGGATTCGGCAGCTCTGCAAGCAATGGATGAAATTTTGGCCGTGACTGGTTTATCGTTTTTACCGTGCATTAGTCTCCAGTGCATAGTGTGGTGGTCGTATGAGGTCGTGTGCCCATCAAATACGAGTTCGTCCGTTAATGAACGTGGCAAAGTGAGATTTGAACGTAGTTCGGGAATTTGCAAGTCGCACACTTTCGTGTCGTTGTCAATGTCTGAACTACACGTATTATATACCATTGGTGCCCCCGGACTTTACCTCGAAACACTCGATTTAGCATGTCCAGCACGGGTTGCTTGAGGGTAATATGATTCTTCAAATACTTCATAAACACTCCATTTGGCTCACCCTTGACTTCGTAGGCACCGACGCCACCACTCCTAGACTCGGGAATGTTTATTGTCGTCAGAGTACGCGTATGACTTACGTCGCATAGCCGTAGACGGTATTCCGAGTGACTTTGACGTTTCGCTGGTACTGCTCGGCATATGTTATGAACGCCTCGATATTGCATCTGTAAGTCGAGCGATGACATGGCTCGTTCAGTGAACGCGCAAATGGGCGAACTCACGGGAGGTACTTGCGACAGATGTCGAGGAGAATGAGATTAAGGGACGGCTCGTGTTCTTGCAAAATCGAGAGCACCCAGTCCATGGAGAGACAATGCTGGGGCCCATAATTGTTGGCTGGCGCGTCGACCGGAAGCAAATAGCATTGGCCATTTGCCTCGAATCCGTGGCCGACGAAATAGAACACGGCTGAAACGCGACAAGGTCACATTCGCCTTTGTTATCGTTCATGCTGCTGGTTCGCGACTGTTTTGTGGGTGGCCGTGTAGACATCACGACTTATCTGACTACAGCTGTCCGCTGTTCTCCACTGGATAGATTTCGTCTTCGCCCCGTCGCATGCTTGTCGCCCGCGCGAAAACACAAACAAAGCGCCCGTTGAACGTGTAGAGTGTTCGCGCGCACACAGAAGCGGTAAGTGGCACGGTGACACGACATTGTTTGCCGACGATAGCATGTGCCGTCTCCCATATCACCTTCTCTCTGCGGCTTCATCGCAGCACGACCTACCGTATACGCCGCGTCCTAACAATTTTTTGTATTCACGAATGATGAATCGCATTTCTTCGAGCGTCAAGTCGGCAAGTGTGACCGTTTTGAACTTGAGCTCTTCCTGGATCGCCTGCGCGAGGGTCTCCGCATCGCAGTGCGGGGTGATCAGGCTCGGCAAACAGCGGTAGGTGCGATTACTGATGATTAGTGCCACTTTGTCTGCGGCGACGAGTTGTTCGCTGATGTCGTCCTCGTCGTCGTGTCCGACCCCTAAACAAACGATGCGTTGTGCGCGCAACAGGGCGAACAGTGGTCACCTGCATGTGCTTGATTAGCGTACTCCCCATCGCCGACCTTCTCGAGAATGTCCTCAATCTTGCGTTTGTTGCACTGTTCACAGCCTAAACAAAATTATGACGGCTCATTGCATATGCAAAATTGTTGGCTTCTGCGCTCTCTCGAGCACAGCGGGCAACGCGGACGTACATGCATCTTCGGGCTCGATTGCGTAAGAGCTCAAGTCAACAACGTCCGTGATCAGCTCCGATTCATATTCCTTGTTTTTCGTGCGATAGAACGAGGACCACTCTTGGCCCTCTTCGATGAAGTTGCGGACGTGGCATTTGAATACATTCCGCGCAGTACACGTGCACCTAAATTGATGCATCCGTTGTTATTGCTTTCGTCGTTGTTGCTCTGTTACGGCATACCGTGAAATTATGAGAACACTCGTGTTGGCACCCTCAATTATGTCGTCTTCCTTCATCCATGCATATTGGGGCGCTGGAAAACCACTGGCCTTGCACTCCAAACGCAGTTGTAGCCCCTCGCCCACTACCGAAACGAGCACCTGTTCCGAGCGGGCCCAAATGAGTGCACCTGGAAACGGAAGGCACCGGTGACAAATTGGATACACTCAAAGACGTACAGAATTTTCTTCGAAGCACTAACTGAGGCTTGTCCATGCATGCTCCATAGACTTTAGCTAGTAGATTTAAACGGACAATTAAATCTTTGACCGTTTGCCCCCGATTGCCCAAGTAACGAAGAAAGTATTCGGCCGGGTTTTTGCTTGCCGAAACCCTTTCGATTTCATCAGTTCTGAAATGTTTTCCTTTAAGTTCTTGCAAGATATTTCTGGAAAGCTCTATGCCTATTGCACCTTGCCCATGATGTGTTCTCTGCAAGAATATTTGAATTTGCACGTTTACAACGTACGTGGGTCTATGGTGTCAAGATTTTCACTATTCTTGTTTTCCAACAAGAAACATAGTGGACTGGACTGGATACTGAAGGTGATAACTTTTTATAGTAATGTTCAAAACTAACGATTTGAAGGACGCAATATGACACTGAGATATTGCGAAAGATCTAAACCGTTTTTTCTGGCTCATGCGTGCCCTTGAAGTGACGCGGCCGTCGCGCCGTCGTCCCTAACTAGTGTCTCTGAGACGTCGCCAGTCGGTGCGAACGTTCCGCTGTTGATGTGGCGTATGACTGACAGGGTGAAATACATGCACAAGTGAAATACATATTTTGCTTCTCTTTAACTTTTTGCCCTGCGATCATTAGTTGGTGATCGGTTGTTCGGTACGCCGCCTTGTCGCTTGGGCAATTACCGCGGTAGGCACAAAAATGAAGGGTGACGACAGTTGATGTAGCAGTCAGCAGCAAGAGCACAGGAGCGCTGGTGACAACATCACGCATGACACAGGACGTGTGCGCGCGCTCAGGCGTTATTTTCGCGCAATGATTCTGTTCGCAGGGCGCATCAACAGCAGTGTTCTGATGCCGTCATGGGAGTAGTAAAAAAGAGCGGAAAAGAGGAATTTTTCTTTGTCTCCACGACGACAGAATGAAAAACTTCGGTTGGTTGGGCGCGCGTGCTGCCGTGCTCGCTGTTCTTCCGCCTAAGTAAGTAGTAGCGGTACCTCTCTAGCCCCGCTGTTCTGAGCAGCAGTAGCAGTTTTAGTACGAAAGAGTGTGACCGAGCACATCAGGACCTCCGCCCCACTCCGCGCATCCGACCGCCCGGAGTGCCATCTGTGCTGGTGCATGCATGCAAATGACCACGGCCGGCGTTCGCTCCGAGCCCGGCCATCCATCTAGCAGCAATCTATCCTCCTTCTACGGCCCTCCTGTGGGTGGTATGTGCGTGCGCGGTCTGGTTATGCGTTGAGATGGTGCCGGCAGTTTCGCAGACTTATCCGTTCGACGTCGTTTTCGTCGCTCTCAATGTGCGAACGACGGAGAAGACACACAATACAAGGCGTGCGAATCACACCCGCGCTGCATAAACTTCGCGTGACGCAACAACTAATTGCATCGTCGGAGTTATTGAATGATCTTCACTAATCAGTACGTGCTATCGATTGGCTGCGAATCGCGTCCATTAAGCCTAAGCTAGCGCTCGCCAAGTTTAGGGAGAACAGCGAGGCGCATGATTTGATCGATAGTTAGATCAGAATCGATCAGCTCTATCAAGCGCGATCCACGCAAAAAAGACCTCCGACCCAGCAACAAATCGAACGGAACATGTATCTCTGCGGTGCTTGCGTGTGTGTATGTTCTTGTTATTTGTGTGAAGCCGTGGCTGTAGAACAAGAGAGGGAGCGCCTTTCCGTTACTTACTTTAGGTTGTATACGCTGGCCGGATCGTCGTCGATAAGTTTGAGCCACGTATTTCCGCTATTTAGTGAGCTGGCTAGCTTGCTCGAGATTGTGTAGGGTAAATCAGTTAGGTTTGTTGTCAACTTCACAGAGGAGGTTGTCATTTTTCGGGCAAAGCAGGTTTAATTTGTGGCACTACATTATCCGAATACTGTGAGGTTAACCTGGAATGCAAACTAAATTGTGATTTAGAACTGTTAGAGTTTTACTTGTTGCGCAACGCATTCAGTGCACCAGTGGTCTTTGTAGCGGATATCGACATTGTTTCCAGGGACACGGGAACAGGCACTAACTCGGCTTTAAGTTTCCTTCCCGCGCTCGAGGCAATTTAGAGGGAGAAGGAACGCCGCGGGGTCTCGTCAGAATATTGGAGACGACGTAATGACTTTTAGAAACGGCAAGAACGTCTGCCTGCTGCCCACCCCCCGCCTCCATATTTCTGGCCCCAGACCCCGCGAATCACTGCGAGCTGCGCCAACCGAGCGGCTAGGGCGCGGGTTCGAGTTGGGCGACCGACCAAATACATCTCCCCACTCTCGTGCGACGGCCATCACCGCTGTCGAGCGCGGCGACCGGCAGACTGGCTCAAGTAAGTCTGGGGCATTACCGTAGTGGGTGCTGTCGTTTCGAAACGCCGTCAGCCCTGCACATCAACACGCGGCTGCTGCGTCGTTTTCCACTCCGCTTGCGGCGCGAGACTACGGAGCAGAGAAGCAGAGAAAAAATATCTTAGCACGGGCGGCGGCGCTTTGTTTGCATCTGCGGGGATGGCGGCGGGACCGCTGCTGTTTCCTGCTTGCTGCTGACGGCCTACTCTGACGATGAATGGTGACGACGACAACGCATCGACCGCGCTAGGGTGTTGCGGGCGCTCCTCTGCTGATGGCGGTGATGTAGATGCGGCGGGCGAGGAGGCGAGTGCTTTTGTAGAAAGGCCGTCTTTGCCCCCTCGCGGCGCCCTGCTACTTGGCTCACCACCACTCGCATGCACCACCTACAGCGATGTCGGCTTGAGGCGCACATCGCATACCATCCGATAGGAGAGCGCGAATCAATAGCGCGCACCCGCATCGATCAATTTTCACTGGAGTCCTCGTAGCTCTCTGCGGCTTTGGCCCCGGGTTGGTATGCTGCAACGCTTGCAGGCAAGATCAAAAGGGTGAACGCAGGGTGGTAGCCTGAACCGTATACCGCGCGTGCGCGCGCAAGCCACAACAAATGTATACTGTATCGAAGCCGACCTCACTTATGACGTTTCGCCGCCGAGTTGTACTCTCAAACGCGAAGTCGCGATTGCACTTTTAGTGCAACGTTGCGGCCAAACTTGGAAAATCAGCTGATTATCCACATGTTTCAGACTATCATATTTGCTATGCATATATCTTGACTGTCAACAATTTCACATTGAATTACCGGTTTATCAGGCAGGACAACTCGAGTTCTGAAGTTTTTCCGCAGGTTAACCGAGGCACTAAGCCATGGAGCCGCCTGCTGTGACTTCATGCAGCGTTTCGCAGCTAACAGGAGTGCTCGGAGGCAGCTCTAATGGGTTGGTTTCTATTGTTCGTTTATGTTATACTAATCCATTCTTTATTAGCATCCGAAAACGAAGTGAAATGACCGAATACTTACAAATCGATCCCTTTGTGGCGAGAGGACAGTTTGAGGAGTTGCCGGAAAACTTCCTGGATACAATGAGTCCGCAACAAACCGTCTCTCATGGTCACGTTGTCCATCAGGATCCTAGTGTCGTTTCCGTGGCTAGTCCACAACTGGCTTCCTTAACTCCAATGAGTCTCAGCGATACGGGGTTGGTTTTTATATATTTATTTACCTGCTTTGCCCTGTTTCTATTATATATCCTTCGCTGCCACTTTTACATAGACAAATTTAGTTATTTACTATTTAGTGGATACACTACTTTGGTTTCCATGGGTGCGCAGCCGTCTTATTCAACAAATATGAAATCGGAACCGGTGCACGAAGGTTTATCATTAGGATCTCATCATTCAATTCATACTACCCATGCGAGTCTTCTGGAAAAAAGGTTCGTTTTAATCAGCATTTACCTTACCTGCTTTATTTCCTTTTCAGTTTTGGAAATGGACCCGCTGGTCTACTATCACCCTTGCATATTGACTCCAATCGCTGCGCGGATATTGGTTTAGTGAGCTCAATGGCAAGGCCCAACGGCAGGGCAGCAGGGGACATGCTTTCGAGCTTACGGAGGCCATCGTATATAAAAGAAGAAGCCATCGTTCTTGATCACCATTCCTCACTCGCTCACCATACTCAACAACAATATGTGGAATCCGACTATCTCGACGCTCAGCAGCAGCAAGAGTTGGAGCGGATGGCCAACGCCGAAACGCCTCCTGCGGTCAGCAACGTTGAGCTGGCTTCGACTATGATCGCATCTTTAATAGGAGAGCCGCCAGGCACGAACTGGGGAAGCACGAGGGTAAGTTGTTATATCCTACATATCGGACATATCGGACAAGAAAGTTCATCAGAGAGAACAGACAAAAAGCTGCCCACGTTCTTTCACCTCCTTGTGACTGACCAAAATAGTAAACGGCGCTGTTGGCGCCAAATTTAAATGCAGCACCCTGGCCCTCCGTCTTCCGATTTGTCGTAAACAGAAACACATAAAAACGGGCGCGCCTTGTACGGCGACTGTTGACGTCTGACCGGACGATCACTTTGTCTTCTGCTTTTCATCATGTGGTCTTCAATACAGAATGGTCGATTTTTTCAGTCATTGAGCCCACCACCCCCGCAGCAGATCTACCATTCACCGAATCCTGTGCTCAACGATATGGCGAACAACCGACAAACATCGCTAAGGGTCAAACACGACGTGGACGACGGTCCTATTAGCGTCGATGATAACGTTGCGTCGTCGTCGACCAACGAGAATGTCCGAGCAACACCCGCCAGCTCCAATAGGAAATCCGCAGCGCCTTCAACACCGGCCCCTTCCACTGCCTCTACTGCAAACCCTCGAACATATTCCACAAACGACAAAACAGATCCGTTGAATGCCGAAATCGACGACGATATCTACATTGACACCAAAGATCTATGCAAAAGGATAGCATTTGAACTGAAACAACATTCTATACCCCAAGCCATATTCGCCGAAAGGATATTGTGCAGGTTAGTTTCTGCATCCCGCTGCTTTACATCATGTATGTCCCTTTCAGGAGTCAAGGAACGTTGTCAGACTTGTTAAGAAATCCCAAACCATGGAATAAATTAAAATCGGGCCGCGAGACGTTCAGACGGATGTATAACTGGGTACAACAGCCGCTACACCAGAGGCTAGGCATTCTCGACATGTACAAAAGCGATGGCGAGGACGGAAAGATGTACCCATCTTCCAGCACGGTACCTATGATGTCACCACCAACTCCTGCGCAGAACGTGAGGCACTACTCGAGGAATCGGAATCAGTCGGACGACTCTAGTCAAAATGGCAGTAGCGCACCAAAAAGACCGAGGTTGGTCTTCACGGACATCCAGAAAAGAACGCTACAAGTAAGTTTATTCCATGTGGGGTATAGCGCCGTCCTTGATTTCCAACAAAGCTCTCCTTTCCACTAAATTGCTGCCTCTAACTGTTAGAATAGTACTGCTTGCTTTCTCCGAAATTAATATGCGGTAATTCAATGTTGGTTTTGTCTCAAACTGTCATCTATTAAGTGCAGCTGCATGTCCCTCTACGGTTACATTATGAGTTTCTTTTACAGGCGATCTTCAAAGAAACGCAGAGGCCAAGCAGAGAAATGCAGCAGACCATCGCGGAGCATCTGAGGCTAGACATCTCTACAGTAGCAAATTTCTTCATGAACGCCAGAAGACGATCAAGAGCAGGCATCAACGGAGAGGATGAACCGGCTCCTTACCAGCAAGTTCGACCCATCACTCCTCCGCCAGTGTCGCCTCCGCCGATAGCAACTGCGACAAGATCAGCAAAAAAAGCCGCCGCTCCCGTCTACCGACACGATTCCAACCACTCGGACCAGGACAGTCCAGAAGCTTCGTCACCTGAAGAAGATTGCGAAGCAACTTCTCCCGTAGCCGCCTTAGCAAACGCTAACAGTCCGCCGCAGTCATTTGAAGAAGCCGCCGCTTCGCTGGCCGATGCAGCAGTTCCGAACGGTCACAGCTCAGTGTCTCCCTCTCAAGAGGGCGCAAGATCGCCTCCTCAGGCGGCCCGAGAACACCGTGAGCCGACGGCGGAGGAAGTCAAGGTTAGCAAGCGGGTGAGCTTACGCTCCGACAAAAAGTCATCTCCTTCAGAAAGGCGCACTAACGCTGTCAACGATGCACGAAATTCCCGTAGCAGGAAACAAAATCGTAACAGTAAAGGTTGAGCGGGAGACACCACTGTCATGACCGCAGAATCCGGGTAGGTGTACGGTCGATCCTCTGCTCATCTAAGTGTCTGTTCGTTTCAGGTGCAGAGCAAACTTGTCATGCGATGCTATTCAACTATTATGGGTCCCTTTCTTAGAATTTCCTGTCCTTGTGAGCTGTGTTCGCTTGCCATCAAACGGTGGTCATTCTTCAGTTCTCTGATATCGTCCATGCCGATTTCCCTTTCCACTGTAGGTTGTAAGCTTCTCAGGTTCTAAATAGTCCGTCTGTTCACCTTCCATTTGCCGCTTCGCCAGTCTTACTCAAGTCTAATAATAACTCTCATCTTTATTTCTTTCACAGCCTTCGGCTGCTTCTTTGTATTTTTCTTTTATTTATTTTATTCGAGTTACCTAGCTTTCACCGCTATGCCAGACCCCTCTCACTATGTACATTGGCCCGAACCCCTCCCCAACCGTCTTCGAATGCGCACTCGAGCCTTGATTACTGCAGACAAAATTGAGCCTTCTGTGATTTTCGCGTTCAGCTTCACGTCCACCGCCGTGGTCAGCGGCGTTCGGACTCCTGTATATTATCCACACGCACTGAGCACTGAACTTTGATCACACCCTGTTATTATTTGTGAAGATTTATTATTAATTATGCATTATAACTGTGGTCACTACAAGTACCGAAGAGAAGATTGATTTCTTGCAGGTTCTGATTCGTTTGTATTGCTTATACGGTCTTGAAACGATCTCGCAAAGGTTGTTGTGTGAATTGAATTACTGGTAGCATAGTGTCTGGTCTCTGCAGCTTGTCCACATTCGGACGTAAAAGGGGAAGACACTCATCGGACATATATTGCATGGGATGGAACTGGTCGGCCATTTGCAGCTGATGACAGCAGGAGTGCTACAAATATTTTCTTGTTGCAAACTGAATCGGACGCACATAAAGTTGTTTTGTCCCATATTTGGGAAGTGAGTCGGTTAAGTGATTCAGAACAGTTTTGTTTCCCAAGTGATCGGCGGACTTGGTTAACCGGAAACTGAAACCTTGCGTGTAATGGTGTTGATTTGATCTGCAACAGCTGCATGAATTGCACAGGGAAACAACATGCTTTTTTGGTGAATTTTAGAATCGTTTAATTGTGGAATGGTTGAATATTCCCATGTTTTACTTCCGCTTTGGCTTGATAAATTTGCCTTTGATCAGTAACAGTTTTTATCAGAATCGGTTGCAACTGATCGTTGGTTGCTTGCGCTCTTGACGGCTGTTCTCGCTGACCGTTCAGTGCGCTAAATGTATTACTATTGATTGACGGTGGCGTGGTTTGCTTGTGGTTAATCGATTTCACAGAGATTTCGGATCGATTTGGACCTGTCCAGCTGAGCAAGAGTGCAATGTTCGTTTGCTTTCAACGTTCTCTGTAGTCGAAATTGCCTTTGAGGAATATGATATGGGGCATATGACAGTTATATTTCAGTTTTAGTCGTAATTTTTCTGCAGTCAAGTGTGCCTTGTAACTATTTAGTGTCTCATTAAGGTTTTTATAACGTGTTTCCCATACAGAAACCGTTTTTCTCTTTGGTGCAAGTATCTGTTATGAATTCAGATGTTTCGGCGACTTTAGGTACTGATTATTGTTCGTGTAGAGAAGGTTGCACGTCTTATCGTTTTGACTTTTGAACTGGAAGTAAACACGCGCTATCACGTGATAGGCTGCCGTGCGATCGGAGCGGACCATTGGGTGAAGGTCCTAGGGAATCATTAAGATCTGGTTCCGCGTCTTTTTTTCCGCGTTAATGTTTTATTATGCTTCTAGATTGTGAGTTGACATATAAAAATATATTTGCATCACGCTAATAGCTCGAGCCAAGCTGCTTTGTCAACGTTTGAGTGAATTGTTCGTTTCCGCTTAATTCTCTTTCTTTGTGACATTTGTCTTTGAAACAGAGTCGCTATGAACCAGAGATTATTGCTTTCCTTTGTAGCGTTCGGTGGAAGGTGTAATAATTGAGGCACCAGGTCACAGTGCGATTAACATCCAGTCTGGTGGACCTTCCCTATCTGTTTTCAAGTGATGGGATGATACCGAGTGGACGGCTGTCTTAAGGGCAGCGTGAATGCTCATTGCCTTGCGTGCTCGATAGTCGTGCGGCGACTGCGATCTCTCTCGATGTTTTTCAACTGGGACGGATAGCGCGATACAGTGACATAAACGATCACGTCGATCAGAGGGCACACGGCTGCTAGAAGACCGCTTAAGTCGTGCTCCGCCTTCCAAGCGTTTAAAAACTCTCTCCTCCGTTGTTGTACCTGCTCAGACGGCACGCTCTTTCTCACCACGTGGTGGCAGCGGTGTGGTGCATTTCTGCGACCGAGTGCTATCTGGCGTGATCGCCGCCGAGTCTGATCATTGATGTAGACCGCCGCTCGTCGCACGTTGCTTTCATTGCTGCTCCTAATGTTACCTACCCTGATACACTCTCATTTTCAGAGGAAACTTGGTCAACCATGTTGTCGCGCCTTGCTGTTCTCTCCACCCGGGGCATTTCAACCTCCCGTGTGGCCCTAGGAAGTCAGGATACGGTGAAGCTATGGATTGATAACAAACCGGTCGAGTCGAAGACGAACAAGTGGGTTGACCTGACGAACCCTGTAAGTGCACACTCTGTCGTTGAAATATAAACAAGATTTGTTTAGGCCACCAATGAGGTCATCGCCCGTGTCCCTCAAGCGACTCAGGAGGAGATGCAAGCTGCCGTCGACTCGTCGAAGCGCGCGTATCAAACGTGGAAGAACACTTCTATCCTTACTCGACAGCAGACAATGTTCAAGCTGCAAGCTCTTATCCGCCGTGATATGAAGAAGCTCGCCGAGAACATTACCATGGAACAGGGAAAGACTCTCCCCGACGCCGAGGGAGATGTCAACCGCGGTCTCCAGGTTGTTGAGCACGCATGCAGTGCTGCTACGTTGTTGCTCGGTGAAACTATGCCGAAGTAAGAACGGGATTTGTATAAGACAAATTTCTACTAACATGTTACAGTGTCTCCAAGGACATGGACACCTACAGTCTTCGCGTCCCCATCGGAGTTACTGCGGGTATCACACCCTTCAACTTCCCCGCCATGATCCCTCTCTGGATGTTCCCCCTTGCCGTAGTAACCGGCAACACCATGGTTCTGAAGCCATCAGAGCAGGATCCTGGAGCATGCATGATGCTCGTCGAGCTGGCGAAGGAAGCCGGTGTGCCCGATGGTGTTGTCAACGTCATCCATGGTATGCATGACTCTGTCAACTTTATCTGCGACAACCCGGATATCCACGCTATTTCCTTCGTCGGTAGTGATCAGGCCGTAAGTACGATATTTTTTTACGTTTCTCATAGATTTGTCTAGGGTAAATATATCTACGAGCGCGGATCCAAGAACGGCAAACGTGTCCAGTCAAACATGGGTGCTAAGAACCACGGTGTGATCATGCCCGATGCCAACAAGGAGACTACCCTGAACCAGCTTACGGCCGCTGCCTTCGGTGCTGCTGGTCAACGCTGCATGGCTTTGACCACCGCGGTGTTCGTTGGCGAGTCTCGCAAGTGGCTGCCTGAGCTCGCTGAGAAGGTCAGCAAGCTCCGCGTCGATGCTGGATGGAAGCCAGATACCGACATTGGACCTCTGATTTCCGTTGCTGCTAAGAACCGCGTCCTTGGACTGATTGACACAGCCAAGAAGGAGGGAGCCAATGTTATACTCGATGGTTCCAACTGC